>JAIKVD010000351.1:0-21541 GCA_024679075.1 Phytophthora uliginosa
ACAGGGGGTAAGCGCTAAGCGCATCTGTGTAAACACTCTAGCCTTTGCTCGTGGCTACGCGTGTATTTATTTCTGTGGGAATACCTGCCTGGCCGGCATATTCCAGCCCGGTGTAAGGGATCGGATCTGTCTTCAGATTTTATCCCAACGATATATCGCCGACCTTTACGGGAAAGCGTGTGTTGTTGGTAGGGCTCGTTCCCCTTACTTTGGTAGGAGGGACGAGGACTCGTAAAATCGTGTTTCCCTACACGACAAAGTCGATCACGAGTCGTGGTTTGTGGAGACGTTCAGCGACTACGATGCAGATGATGAAGGCGCCGCTGACGACGTCGAAGAGGACAGTGTTTTTAGCTTAACCTACCACTCAGAATTGGATCCATAAACAACCTCAGCAAGATTTGCGCTACTAATTGACAAAGTCTACGCGGACTTCAATGCTGGAAAACAACCTTTCAGCTATTTCATCCCCAGAATCATTTTGACTGCGATGTCCTCGCTTTAAATAACACTATCCTTGACAAGTTGCCAGGTCAGGCAGAGGAGTTCCGATCGGCAGGCAGTTTGGATGGTGATGACGAGCTAGAGCGGCAGTAACACAGTGATCTGTATCCACCGCAATTTTTGAACACCATTTCGCTGAGTGGTATGCCTCCGCATAAGCTTCGTCTCAAGGTGGGCGCTCCTGTCATGTTGATTAGTATCCTCAACACGAAAGAGGGACTGTACAACGGAACTAGATTGAGAGTCGTGGAGCTACGCCCCAACTGTATGAAAGCTGTCATAATGAGCGGTGCTTTCGCTGGGAAAGATCAAGGGTTACCCTTATCAATAAAAGCTCAGGATTCCCTTTTGAGCTGCGCCGGAAACAATTTCCTGTACAAGTCGCCTTCGCTATGACCATCAACAAGTCTCAGGGTCAGTCTATCCAACACCTCGGGCTCTTCCTTCCTGAACCTGTGCTGCTCACGGGCAGTTTTACGTTGCCATATCGCGCGTTACGGCACGTCGAAACATTTCGATATTGGTAGCGAACCCGCGATGGTCGACGAGGACGTGTACACGAAGAACATCGTCTACAGAGAAATAGTTGTGTGATTCAAGTTGAGTTGTATACATTTGGCTTTTATCTTCTGTAGTGCCCTTTATTATTGATGTTTCTATGTATTCATAGAGCGAGGAGGTCCCATCAAGTCGGATCCCCGCCGAGCAAAGCAAGGCGCCACCTGACCAGCTTGGCTAAAAATTGCGCAAAGAGCCCCCTCCGCTCGGCTTGTATCACTATATACTGTCGTTGCTACCAGTTCAGGCTTGCAATGACTGTTTGCGTTGGAGGGACTTCATTTACGGGTGTGTACTAACACGACCAATACAAATCTCAAGTCATTTGCATGACCTTCACTCTCTACCAGCATTCAGTTGGTATAGGATTTTGTATTGGGATACGGTGGCCGTAAGTTGTGATGAACGGTTTTTTATGTGAGCCACCCCAAGAAATGCAAAAATGCGAGCGTTAACATATGTCAGCTCTTTCGCACCGTGTTCTGGTACTCGTGTCAAAACCCCACCGCGTAATATGTAAAATTGACAGATTTATGGGAATTTTTATGGGTGGCCGTATTGTGAAAACCGACAAAGATGTCCAGTCCAGTTCAGCTGATAAGAGCATTTCCACCGGTACGACTAATTTGGGCTAAACCGGACAAAGTCCAGGACACGATAAAATCGTGCAGGAGGCTGATTATCGGTGCTAGCAAAAGGCTATCTGCAAGTCAAATATAGCTAGTGGATAGTCGGCGTCACTTGATCTTTGTATGGCGATCAAATTTGATTTGGTCGGGCTTTTGTCGAACTGTATAAATTGATCGGAATTCAGCGTGGGCTGACTATGTCCACTTTTAACTTTGGTTTAGCTTTGACCGGTGGAAATGCTCTAAGGAGGGGCAGAAAACATATAAAAAGGGGTACGGAAAATACTAAATCGTAGGATTGACGATAAAACGTCCATATGCAAATCTCGGTCTAATGCTAATGAACGCTCTGCTCGCTGGGCTTATTAACCGCTTACTTCCCGGGTCTAGATATGAGGGTATATTTTTACCCCGTCCCATATTCAAGTATATAATCGTTCGTATGCAACACCGTTTAAGTACGGATTTTGATGTGGGGGTTCGGGGTGTGTACGAGGATAGACACGTGACCATAGTAAAGACACCTACAACATACAGCTGTCTTATGTAGGCAAAAAGAGCCCGCGGTGTCGCTTATGATAGATTTATCAACATAACTAGTGTCCCGGTTATTTGGTTGCCCATTTTTTCATCGTTGCACTACGTGTCTACCCTTCCGTCGCGTGGAACGTTGCACATTTATTTGTTGCACCATTGTAGAACTTGTAAGCCTAAAATCTGTAATGAATGAGAAGTATATGCAGCATCTAGCGTTTGTTCTAGTCATTTCACCGTGGGCAAAAGGTCTTTGTAAATTTGCGAGGTTGGACTTTGTAGAATGCTGGCGCCGCTTCACACCTTGTTCTCCATCGACAGGTTCGAGATTCTCTGCGAGCCGATGAGGTCTATGATTCCGATCCACTTTATGATGTATTATGTAACATAATCTGGAAAAGCTCTTGGGTTATGTTGACAAATATCCAACATAAGCAGTTAGGCCCAAAAAAACGTGGCGAGCTTGCGCTCGCCACAATATTACCAACACGCGCCATATCAATGATTACAATGGAGATTGCACCTCCATCCACGTCCCCGATCGCCTCCGCCGTGTTCTTGACCGCTGCCGTGTCCTTCGCCCCCGCCGTGCCGCTCACCACCGCCGTGTCACCGTGTCCTCTGCATCTACCTGTTCGTCTTACTGTCTTTTTGGAGAATGGCGGGTTGGTGGCTGTGCGCCACGCGTCCTTAGTGGGTGAGTGGTTCCGTTCTTTGCCCTCTGCAACTGTACCCCATGAAGTGCAAACCTAAGCCTGTGCATTCGGCCGTTTTACACTCAAAATGTTATCTTAGTTTTATTATAGCGGTACATGGACACTTCTCCCATACAAAATCCAAGTATAAGCACCTCTTTTATGTTGGAGGTCCAACATAGCATAGATGCTGCGACGGGAAGTGAATTAGGGTATAACCCTAGGACGGTCCAACATACGGGAACTAAGGGGTTAAAATAGCCGGTGGTGGAGCAGCCAGAACTAAGAGTACAAGCAGCTACAACTCGTGGAAACGTAGCTCCTCGCATAGTATAGGGGAGATAAGTGTTATATGTACTCATTGGGATTTTTATGTGTGCCATAACTTAGAGTTCGCTGTCCACGTTGATCTGGGACGCCGTTTATATATACACGCTGCCCTCACAATGTCCAGCTGATACGGGGCATTCGGAGCCATTTGCATATAAATCGACGGCAATCGGCGATATATGAATAGGGATGGGAAACGACAAATCGGGGTGGCATTCTATTTATATGTATCAAAACAAGGGTTCATCTGCTTAATAAGCACTTATAGCGATCGATTTGCAAAAAAATAGGACATAGTGAACGTGTTTCACAATAATATTTCGTCCAGGAGTGTATACAATTCCTACATGTACAGTTGGACCACATGTACTGTACTGGTCGAATACCTTACGAAATACTACTACAGTAGTACTATAGTAGTAATAGGGGATTAGATGTTGATCGGAACTAATATATTTTAGATCATGCGACTGACTCAGTTCGATGCCGTGCTATTCCTTACGTAGTACGGCTCGTCCTGGTACTCAGCCGAACAGTACGGGAATGTGGCACTGCTGTCGTCCGGGTTGAACAGGTTCTTGCCAGCGTAGATCATCACGTAGAATCCCACGATACCGCAGACGGTGGCAATCGTGATACAAATGGCCTTCTCCCACACCGGAATCTTTCTCCAGAACACCTTAACGTAGAAGATCAGCGGCAGGATCAGACTGCACACAGTAATAGCGGTGGCGCCAGTGAAGTCCACCAGGTCGATGAACTTGTCCTTCAGCAGGATCGAGGCCACCGTCAGAATCGCAATCAAGGCGATACGCACCAGGATGTATCGAATGGCATTCACACTGCCCTTGTACTCGGAGAGGTCTTCCTCGCTCTTCGTGGCCGATACACGCTGCTCGTGGGTGTTGCTCTCGAGGTCAGGGACGGCCGGTGCAGGCGTAGACGCAGCGATGTACGACATCTTTTCCTCAATCTCGACCTCACGCTCCTCGCCGTCAATAGCAAGGGGATCATCCTTGTGCATGCCGAGCACAAGACGTTCCGCCATGTAGAAAGCCGGGTGTAGGATCGTCGAAAAGGCAATCGACAGGTGCAGCTGCATGAACAGGTATGACATGATCACCGCGCCACGGTTCGCAGTGAAGCCCAGCGTCGTGGAGCTATACGGGTCCGAGGTGTTCACAATTGAGAAGAGCAGGTTACCCGAAAGCTGGCATCCACCGGCGACGTAACCGATCATGGCGATGGCAAGGAAGAACGCCGAGGCGAGACCGAGGCTGACGATGATGACCCGCGGCATGCGCTCGGGCTGCGAGTGCTGGCGCTGGAGGTCAGGGATCACGATGGCAGCAGCGTACGCCAGCGAGAGGTTGCCAAAGGTGGTGAGCACCTGGTGCAGAGTAACATCGGGCGTGGGCGGCGTGGGGTGGCCGCGCTCTTCGTACAGGAGAATCGAAACGCCAATGACGTCAGCAATGATGGTGCCGAGGCAGCCAGCCACGGCCATGCTAGCACTCTCCTTCAGCGTCGGGATCAGCGCCACTGGGATGACCATGAGCGCCATGAAGATGATCCAGACGGTCTGGCTGAACGAGTCGGGGAACAGCACGTCAAGCAGCGTGCCGCCCAAGACGAGGAACGCGCACGGGGCGAGCAGGCACACGCCCATGTGGGAGACCACCACGAAGAAGCGCCCCCACTTGCCGGCAACCCATTCACCGAGGTCACCGTATGTCTTCACCGAAGCCGGGGCCACCATCAGCACCTTAGACAGCAGTACAGTGGAGTAGATGTTGGCGAAGGCCATGAACAGCAAGGCGACGGTGGCGTAGCCCCAGCCGGCGCGAGCGTAGTTAGACGGCATGCCGAGCGAGCCGATACCGCAGATGCAGCAGAAAATGTTGAACGCGATTTTGGCATCCTCGAGCGTGAAGAGGGCAGAATGCGTCGTCGCAGATGGGGCCGCCATTGCTGGAGTTGTCGCTTGGGACGGTAAAATGGACAATGAAGCTTTGGGGCCGCGCCGGCGGGTGTGTCGGTGCTTTGACTGGAGAGCGGGCGCAACAGCCAGCAGCATTTTCCCTGGTTTGCGCAAATTGGTTGAAAGACAACGCGCGCCGCGATCCGTCTACAACCCCATGTAGTCCCCGTCGTTGTCTGTCGCACCGGCAAGGCCGGTCCTGCAAGCATGAATGCAACTGCAGTCTGCAAGGCGCGCGGCCGGTTCTACGCCCGTAGCCCCTTGAGTCAAGGCATTGCGCGATCGCTTTCGCTGGTCTACGCCAAGGCTTGACTTGGCGTAGACCAGCGAAAGCGATCGCGCAATGCATCAGCGCCAATCTTCCACACGTATCTGTTATAGTCGTTAAACCGGCGGAGGTGGCGGACATGCCGAGCGCCGTAGCTCGGCGAGAGGAGGTGGTGCCTAGCCAGTCGTTCGTTCACACGACCTAATGGCGGGGGGCCCTGAGCCCGTCACATTGGCCCCATCTCGCAGAGCATCCGCACCATGATGGGGGCTTGTCGCCGAATGAAGAGCTACAGACTGGTAGCCTACAGTACGGTACAGTACAGTACAGATATCCGGACTGGATTGAATCATCGAAGATCGGCATCGCGACAAATGGGCAGAAGGTTGTACAAAGGTCAGCCCCCGCAACGGATGGCGGAAGACTGAATTTCGGTAGGCCAATTTGTATGTACATGTACCAGTACACAGGGATGTAACGTGTAAATTGTAGCTGATCGACGCCGGCTAATATTTACTATACAGCACACAGTACGGCTACCAAATTAATTCGGCCCCGGTGCGAGACTCCCCGGGCTTTTACGTAGTGTACATGTACATGTACATGTACATGTATGTACTATAATATTTGCCTTCCGTATTTTGGCCTGTTCTAAGCATGACGGGTTAGGTTTAAAGGCAGACCCTTAGAGCATGTGGAGATTCTCCAGCGGCAGGGCTCAAACACGGTTTTATCCTATTATAAAGTAACGCGGTTAAAACTTGAGTGAATATCGCGGGTTTTAACTTCACCGGGATCTATGCTTTGGCTCTTGGGGTGAGCCCGAGGCGGAAGCCGCTGAGTACCGCGGCGCCAACGCCATCAAGTACGTGATCCTTCGTGTTGTGATCATCGTTATCCTGGTGATTGCATCGGTGCTTCTGAAGGACCACTTCTCGGACTTGTCGGACTTTGTCGGAGCGTCAGGCATCACGGTCAACTCGATTCTTCTGTCTATCGTGTTCTTGCTTCAGAAGAAGTGGGGTGTGCTTCCGATGTGGGAGAAGATTCCAGCGCTGATCGTTGTCGTTGTGTGCTTCTGCCTGGGCTGCTACGTGTCCCGCACCTGGATATGCGGGTGGCGTGCCAGAGGGTCCGGTGGTGGACTCGTCCTGCGCTCGCGCTGCCCATGGTCTACACTCTACAACTACAACTACTTCGGCTACACTTCAAGGACGGGGGTACCGTGCTTAGGTACCCCAACTTTGGTACGATGATGGTGAGAGCAGTATGAGCTCTCGCCTGAGGTCATGGGATGCTCGTGGAGGGATCGCGGGACAGTCGTCGGTAGCTGCCTGGACCCCAGAGGACGAGTGTCGTGGTGTGTCTGCTATACTGTTCCATAATTTCGTGGACGGGTTGTCATGCCGCCGGATGGAGGACATGCCAATGCCGCCCAAGGAGAGGAGAGAGGGAGTGTCGTCCCCATGAGAGGGATTGGCACTGCCGACGTTCGACTTTGTCTATCACTCGTAAATCTTCCCTGTCTTAAAACAAACAAAGAAACACTTTATTCAACACAACTACTCTACGCTTCACTTCTTCTCGGTCTCGACCCCGTACTAAGCCCCTACTCGCCAAACAGTCCCAGCGGACCCGACCCCGAGGCAGCGGAAGGTGTGCGACATTTGGTGGAGAAGCAGGGTACGCTGTTAACTGGAGAAGGACTAGTACGGTGCTGGTTGAGAAGAACTCGCTCGTCTGAGGTGACGAGTGCTGACTGGAGTAGTCACTCGGGAGGTGTGGTGTGGTTCGCGTTGCCTATTTCTACTTACGACTTCTTGGATACGACCTTCATGGTCTGGAGGAGCGCGGAACACCAACCTACGAGTGCGCGAGTGTCTTCAATTCTACTACCGACGTGTCTGGCCCCTGTGAACAGTAGTAACTACTACTAGGCCAAGTGGAACGGTTCGAGACCGTGAAGTGTACCTGAAAAAACTATTGACAATGGACTCACGCGATCAAGAGGACTCCGTGAGTGAAGCGTTCTACTCGGACGGAAGTGGGGATCAGCAGCGCGCTGCGACTCTCCGAAACTTGGGCACGGCTACAGAGGAGCCAGCTACGAGTGCGGGTCTGGTCGGCCAAGGGGCCCCAGACGCTATGACGACGAATCCGTTAAGACCGGATCTGAGGATCCCGGACCTGTCGACTCCGGAAGGACTCGTGGCTGCGAGATCGGTGCTTCAACGCGTGGTGGACAGCACAAGCCGTCGAACGGAGCAGGGTGCTGGCCTGTCCTTGTCTAACACTGGTCCTGATCAAGGAGCTCCGAGCTCGAGCGTACCTGGACGCGCTCACGGAGCGCCTTCGACTCAAACAACTATGGGGGCTTACTTCTCACAAGCTTCGAGCGCTGCTGTGAGCAGCGTTCCTATCGTTCCCTTTGGAACATATGCGGTGACTGCTGGCCCGACCGTGCCGACTCCTATGGTTGGAGGACCGGTCCTGACGACGACCGGTACGGTTCCTGCCTCGACGCCGATGCCCCTGAACTCGGCTCGTTCTGCTATACCGTCCTACGGAGGCTACTCGCTGGGAGGCGTCCCGTCCACTAGCAAACGCCACTCCCTTGGGGATGACTTCGACGATGGGGTTCGGAGTCGGCATCTCGCCGATCGGACTACAAGCGGGAACCCCTTCAGCTGGATTGGGCCCTGCCCCGCTGCCTGTGAACTCGAGTGGTCTGCCGAGCCAGACTCCTGTTGGCATGTCAGGAGGTGTTACTCCCGGTACGACTTATCAACCTTCTCAAGCGGGTCAAGCCCAGCCGGGTGCTGGTACGACTCTGGCGACTTCTTACGGCGGAATGCCGTCACGCATCAAGAACGCCGTGAAGATGATTCAACCCTTTTACTCTGATGGTTCTACCGTGGAGAAAGAGAGAGCGTTCTGGAACGCCTTCGAGCGAGCCACTGTGGGCTTGGAAGAGCAGCTCAGGCTTAGTGCGTTCCGAGAATGTCTGAAGGGCAAGACTGCCGAAGACTGGTGGATGTACTCGATGATTCCTGACTTTGAGACCTTGCGTACCAGGTTTCACAACCAGTTTGAATGCCTGACCCCTCTTCAAATGATTGAGCGACTGAAGAATGCGAAGCGTACCAAGGGGATGTCTGCAGAGGTTTGGGGAGACCTGATCTCTGGCCTCTGTAACGAAGCTCACTGCTACGACTCGCAGATGCGCTACCAGTACTTCCTCTCTGGCATGCGTAACGAGGAGTGGAAGGCTGTCCTGAACACGTTGATGGTGAACTCTATTGAGGAGGCCGTCATCGTGCTGCTCGCGAAGAACATGCACCAACCTGTGGAGGACGACGCGGACTTCGTGGATGTCGTCACGACCAAGGCTCCGACCGAGAGTCCCGCTATGCTGCAGATGATGCAGATGCTGCAGCAAACGCAGAACCTGCTCCTTCAACAACAGCAAGAGTTGTCACGCAGTCCACGATCGCCGAGGCGACCAAACTATGCGGCTGAGGCGTACGATGAGCAACCACAGAACTCAAGGCCGAGTGTACCGTCGAATGCTCAGGCTGCCGTACCTCGAACTCCGTTCCGTGGAATCTGGCAGGGTCCTGACCAGTACACTCAGGATGGTCAAGTGGTTTGTGGGCGATGCCACATACTGGGCTGCAGTCGTATCAACTGCAGGAGAGCTTCGTCGACCTGTCCTAACTGCGGTATGCAAGGACACATTACTGTGCTCCTCGCAACCAAGCTGCCGGTAATGGTAACTTCCAAGGGCAAGGTCGTCGACTCGGTGAGCCGCGTACGTATTACGCGTGCCATCGCCCGGGCCACCTAGCTGCGCAGTGTTCTACGGTGCGAGCCGTCTCGCAGGCGATGTCTCAGAACGGTACGAACGGACAGGGAGCGGCGAGAGCTCCATCCAATGCGTCCGGGCCGAGACGTCAGCAGGACCAACAATGAAGAGGGCAAGGAGGAGTGGGGAGTGTCGCCCCTTCCTCCCGCCTGTGGTACGACACTGGATGGAGTGTTCCGACGACAGAAACGAGAATGAACGACCACGATGAGAACTGGAGCGCTCCAAGAGGTAATGAATGATACGGTTGCGACCGTACCGAACGATGACTACTATGCTGTGAACGCTGCTGTGAATGAGACTGAAACAATGGAAACTATGGAGACGGGCTGCGAGGAACGCCCCGTGCTACGATACGAGACTACTACTGATGAGCCTCCCCAAGGGGAGAAGACGACTATGGATTAACCGGCAAGTACGCCTTACTGACGACGAGGATCAGACTCTGGAATGCTCGGGCGACTTGAGCCGTACTACGACTACGTGTGACGAGAGAACCAATGCCGCCGAGGAGGGCGCGCGACTAGAAGAAACTACTGAGCCTGTGCGGCCAACTGAGAATGGAGATGCAACTGGAGAACAAGAGGCGTCGCTGATGAAGACCTAACTGAAGGAAGAGTGAATGCTGCTCGGCTAGTGTACCAGCACCACGTGGATGTATTGCCCAACGAGATTGTGTATGAAGACTTCGGCCTAGGATGGCCTGCCGGAGTGCCAAAGGACCTGGAGAGCGTACGGGCTCTCCTGAAGGTCGCGACTCTCCCCCGCGGGAGGAGAGCCGAACTGCTAACGCTAAGAGTGTATTGCAAACTAAAAAGAACCCGATTGGAACGGATGTCTCGGTTAGCGTACCGGAATCCGCCGACCTGCGAGAAGAACTACGAGAAGATGCTGCTGAACTTGCTCTGCGTGCGCTAGACGAAGACGCTGCCCTGGCTCACATGGAGCGGGTGGTTGCCGTAACTGAGGGCAATCAGGAAGAGGGGCACGAGACCTCTCCTGACTCGACTCCGGATGAGAGTGAGGAAGTCGCCTCTGAGAAGGGCGCCAACGACTCTCGTCCTGAGCATGCGAGATTGTTCACCTCCGAGGAGCTGGATGCTCTGGAGGCTGGACTACCGTCACCTGCTGCTGAGGAGAGAGAAGAATATGATAAGGAGCTGGAAGAGCGCCTGTTTCCGCTCGATGAAGCCGAACTGAAGACGAAGATGGTCAATAACGCTGAAAAGGAGAAAGACTTGAGCTTGGAGGAGTTGAGTGCACTCCTCGACGTACCTGTGGAGAGTCTGGCTCGGACCCGTGAGTCGGCTCCGATCGAACAGTCGGGCCCCGAGTATTGGGCCGACTGGTACCGTCGGACGTTGGCTTCGTCCGAGGAGACCAAACGTGCCAACCGCGACTTCCGGAAGGAGTCCCCGCCAACTGCGAGTACGCCTCGCGTCAATGCCGTCCAGCATGGAGATGCTGACTGGCGCGACGTCGGGGGTGGAAACGAACTCGTCATGGAAGAACTCCTCTCGACGGAGCGACCGAGTGACCTCTCGAAGACGAGTGCAGTGACCGAGAAGTCGGTCGTTGGGAACATTTGTGTGAGCTTTGCAGGACGCGTCACCGAGGTCCCCCTTTGCGACGAGCATGTCGAGATTCCGTTCCGACTGAGGACTTTGGCTCGATCTATTGTGTACCAAATCGTCCTCGAAGAGGAAGCGAAGGGTGTACCGTGTTGCCCGGCCTGCAAGGAGCTCCTCGTGACTCCGACTACCGACCTACCTGAGACTACTGAAATCACGCGCTACTCCGCGCTGGAACGTGAGACACGAGCCCGCGAGCTGATTGTTGCCGCTGCTGGTGTTCTCGGCGACCGCATGACGGATGCCGTGATTCACCGAATTCTGGAAGTGTACTTGGCTGAGGCCGCCACTATCAGGGCCAAGCGAGCTGAACGTCAACCTTGGTGCTTGAAGCACGCGAGCACTGGCGTTTTGCCTCGACGAGCCCGCCGCCGCCGAAAAGTACGCTTCGATTGCTCCTCGCTGTTTTCAGAACGCTCTGAGGCGCTCGATAGCCGACCCTCGTACGTCGAGGACAGCGACGACATCAGCCACTACGTGTGTAGAGTTCGCGATGCCGAACGGTGTAGGCGCAAACCTGGCCTAGTGGAGGCCGAACGCTTCTTCGGAGAGCTCGTGAGCTCTCCGAAGAAGAACTACGCCCCGTACCCGAAGGAAAACGGGTAATTTGTGCTGTCGGCGGGCTCGAGGCCGTCTCGGCCGGCTACATTGAGGATCTGCCCGCCAAGCTACTCATCGATTCGGGTGCTGTGGCTAGCCTGATCGATGCGCGCGTCTTGAAGAGGCTTGGCCTCACCAATGCTCCTCTTCGACCCTACCGAGGCAGTCTGAAGGATGTCTCCGGTGGAAGCCTTCGTATCAAGGGAGAGATCGAGCTGACACTACGACTGGGGACGTGCGAGGAACTCAGGACCTTTGTGGTTGTCGACCGACTGCACGTGCACGCGATCCTCGGTACGGTCACGCTTAAGGCGTTCCGTGCCGTGATCGATCTGGAAGAGAACATCATGACCTTGAAGAACACGGGCGAGACGCTTCCCCTCGGATCTCCGAGAGTTGAGGAGATGTACGTAACCCGTATCGCCTCGGCGGTACGCTTACGTCCGGGTGGGCAGGCGCTCGTCGTGACGGACGTCATGGGCAAGGCGCCCGACGATACCACCGTGTTGCTCGAGGGACTCCCCGAGCTCGACGCGAACGTGAAGATTGCTAGGACTTTGTGTACTGTGCATGAAGGCAAGACTATCGCGGAGGTATGCAATGCGTCGACTGACGAGCTGATCCTCACCAAGGGTACAGCCCTCGCTGCTGCGACCGTGGTGCCGAAGTCGGCCTTCGACTCGTTGAACTCGAGCCGGCCGACCTCTGTCGGCAAAGACAGCCCCTTGCAGCGAGAGGAGGACAAGGACTCGGCCTGGATTGACTCGGTGATCAGCGCTGCAGTCGCTACACCTACTACTTCGCGAGAACCCATGCCTGGGCTTGAGGAAGCTCGCCTAGCCGAACTAGATGTGGACTTCACTGACTCGAAGCTCGGCGAAGAGCAGAGAGTGCTGTTAGCCGACCTCCTCGGTGCGTTCCGAGACATGTTCGTGGAAACGTCTCTTAAACCGGGACGTACCCACTTGCTGGAGTTTTCGATCGACACTGGTACGCAGGCGCCGATCAAACAGCGGCCCTACCGTGTGTCATTAGCGGAAGGTGATGGAGGCGGAAATACAACAGTACCTGGAACTCGACCTGATTCGACCCTCCACTAGCCCGTGGGCTAGCCCCGTGCTGATGATTCGCAAGCCTGATGGGGGCAAACGCTTTTGCATTGATTACCGAAGACTCAACGCGGTGACCATCAAGGATTGCTACCCAATGCCTTTAATTGATGATATTCTTGACGTACTGGCGGGTGCGAAACTGTTCTCGACGATGGACATTGCATCGGGATACTGGAACGTTCCCATGGCCGCCGACAGTGTTGAGAAGACTGCCTTCACTTGCAAGTACGGTTTATTTGAATGGCTGGTGATGCCCTTTGGCTTATGCAATGCCGTACCTGCGTTCGAGCGTCTAGTGGAGAACGTCTTGGTGGACCTCAAGTGGCGTACTTGTCTCGTGTACCTGGACGACTGTGTCGTTTTCAGCTCAGACTTCCCCACACACTTGGTGCGGCTGAAACAAGTGTTGAAACGCTTCCGAGCTGCTGGCTTTAAGCTAAAGATGAAGAAATGCCGCTGGGGACGCGATCAGGTGGCTTTCTTAGGCTATATTGTGACGCCTTCGGGCATACTTCCGAACCCCGAGAAGGCTAAGGCCGTGATCAACGTAGCGCGACCCCACGATCTACATACTGTTCGCGCTTTCTTAGGACTCACTAGCTACTTCCGACGCTACATTCCTGGGTACGCTGCCATATCGGCACCAATCGAGAGGTTGAAGATGAAGGGGGTGGAGTTCGCCTGGAGCGAAGACTGCGAGGCCGCGTTCCTGCAGCTGAAGAGACGGCTTGTGGAGCCGCCGATCCTGGCGTATCCCGACCCCGCGAAGCGGTTCAAACTCTACGTCAATTCCTCTCGCTTGGCCGTCGGTGCGGGCGATTCTGGCACGCTTTCCGAGAGGTGTTCTTCGAGTGGGCACTGCATGCCCCATTACGGACGGATTCGGACAAAGTGCAGCGGCGGAAGCACAAGATGGCCGCGGTTCGCGAGCGGCTCGTGTTCATCAGTCACTGCATTGAGACGTGGGGCTATTACAACTTCCTTCGTCGCATCGAGGCGCCCGGCAACGGCACCCTCATGTGGTGGGGCGGCCAGGCCGGAAACACCACGGAAGAGGCGAAGTCGTACACGTGCTCGCCGATCTACGACCTCTACAGGCTGTACCAGAAGGACAAACCGGCGTACCAGCGCAAGATTCGCGACGCGATCAAGCCGTTCCAGATCGACAAGGGTGGGTTCACGACCATCCCGGAGTTGCTCGAGAAGACCGAGGCGCTCGACCCTTCTCTCGCGGAGCTCGACAACCGCCTGACTGACACTCGAAGAACACCTCTCGGAAAGCGTGCCAGAATGCAGATCGACCAATGTGAACCGCTTGAAGAAATTTGCCGGACGCTGGAGCCGTCCGTTTCCTACTGAAGTGCCCGTCGGAGTCGAGACCCGCCCCGACGCTGACGATGCTGGACCTTTGTCGGTCGAGGACCTGCCTACGACGAGCTTCGTGGAGCGTCTCACGCTCGGAGGTGAAGAGACTGCGTTCTCTGGAGTATCTTGTCCGATTGTGGACATCCTGGCTCGTGTGAAAGGACGTCAGAAACAGTACCTTGCATTGACGGCTTCCTACGAGACTCTGTGGCGCTCCGCCTCCTCCCTCCAACCTGAATTTGCAATATTGGTGAACGCTTTCGAAGACGAGTTGGGCAAGGAGAAGGGATGGCCGGAGCCGCGCCGAAGTGCTCGCCTCGCTGAGGCGAACGCTACGGTGGATGGAGATGAGCTGCTCTTCTAGGAGAGCAGGAATGAAGTTGTGAGCGACGCGTCGCTTACGACTTGGAGAGGGACTTGGGGCTTGCGAGCGCCCTTGTGCCATGCTTTGACTACTTTTACTTTACTTGGATTGGATTAGTACGGTTGGAAACCGTACCTGCATATTGGAAGAATTACGTCTTGAAGATACTGTGGAACTGCTACTCGAAGAGGAACGGAGGTCGAGCCTCGTTTGATTACTGCTGAAAATAAGAATGAACTGCTGTCACTACTGCTACGACGACTACGACTGGACGGAGACTGTCTCGACCGACGAAGGCGAAGCCACTGGCGAGGCTGAGTCCTCAAATCTCCTCGACTTCGCCCTCTTCCTGGGACTCCTCCTCCTCTTCAACCTCCTGCTGCGACGCTGCGGCGTCGGCCTTGGCTTCCTCGGCGGCCAGCTCTTCGGCTACGAGATTGAGATCGTCCGGGTCTGGGCGATACACGACGTTGCTATCGTCGACTTGCGTGGCTGGACCGAGAGCCGTTGGCTTGTCATCCGGGCCCATTAGGGGCGAGTAGTCCGGCTTGAACTCCTTCGGGTCGTATGGCGACACGATCGGAAGCTCGTACTCACCGTCCCTCATCTCGATCGTCACGTTGACTTGGAGGGCGCTGATACGCTTGTCGTTGCAGAGCGTCTTCTACACCTCGTTCGACGGCGTCCAGTGGTCCGGGACGTAGTACGCTGACGTCAAGTCCTTGACGATGCGCGCCAAGCCCTGTCGAGCCACGATCGCTTAGCAAGCGTTCCGGCAGGCCATGCCGTGAGAGAACTTCGTCCACCATAATATTCACGAACGTAAGCGTGTCGAGCGCTGCGACCGGGAACGCTTCGACCCATCTCGTGAAATAGTCGGCGAAGACTAGGATGAACTTGTTGCCTCTTGGCGTAGTGACCAAGGGCCGATAGCGTCGACTACGAGCAGAGAGAACGGCCCTGACAACTGCTGCACCGGCATACGCTGCATCAAGCCGTTCTTCCACGGTCGGTACCCCTTGCCACTTCCGCACACAGAGCAGGCTCGGACATACTCCACGACGTCCTTCTTCCAGCCATGCCAGTACGCATGCTTGCGTACTTTGTCCAAAGTCTTCGTTTGCCCCACATGGGCGGCGAACACATCCGAATGACAGTAATGAAGCACTGTCTCGACGAAGGGCAACGGAATCACGGACACCGTGATGGATCGAGCCGGTCCGGATCGGGCTTTCAGGTGTACTCGCCTCAGTAGCATACCATCTCGAACCACATAGTGGTGAGCCATCTGGAGTACCTTCACGCGTAGTTGACCATTGAGCGCGAGAGCACCATGCTCGAGGAACGCAATTACCGCTTGGATCCACGGGGAACGCTTCTGTTCGGCAATGAAGCGTTCTCTGTCCAGTCCGAACAAGTCGACGGGTGAAGTCACCAGGCGTTCAGCGTCGTCTTCCTCAGGAACGCCATCTTCTACAGCGTCATCACCTTCAGCGGCGAGAGAGTCGTCGAAGTCGGGTTCACCAGCATCCTGACGATCCTCGGAGGGAGCCGGTGGCTCCCCGACCAAGATGGAAGTATCTCTTTCAGCATTAGGCTCGACGACGTCGTCTCCGCCACCAGTCCGTGATTTCTTCGTCTTGGGGCGCTGCTTCGGGCCGGGGCTCTCCCCGACCTCTTTGAGTGCGTGTCGGGCCGAGCGTAGCGCCTCTTCTAGAGCGCCAGCAACGACACCGGCAGTCTCCCCACTCTCATCACGATGGACACCGGAGGTGGGTCTCTCCCCGACCTTGACGAAACTCTCGGACCTGTTCGCCGAGGCATCGTCCAGCAGTTCGGGCACCGACACGGCGCAGATCGTCCGAGTGTAGAGTCGCGAAAGTCTGTCGTCGTGACCCATAGACGTACCCGGTTTGTCGTACACCTTGAAGCGTAGCTGAGAGAGCTCCATTGCCCACCTGGCAAGCTTTGCATTACTGGTACGGTTGCCTTCGTTGAATACCTAAGTGAGAGCCTTGTGATCAGTGTACAGGTCTAGCTCTCGACGGTCTAGATAGCATCTAAACTTTCGTGTCGCCCATACAATACCCCAGCATTCGATCTCAGTCACGCCATCCTGCTTGTTGATCCAATTGCGTTCAGACCCAACGAGTAGTTTGCTAGCATAGTCGATCACTCGATCGCGACTCCACTGGATCGTAAAAGAGGTGCTGATTCACCCACGGGTACGCTCGCTGCCATGGCTTCAACTTGACCGCCGCCACGTGACGAAAGATGCTCTCGAGGTCTCGCACGAACTCCTTCGGCAGGCCCGGGGCCAACGGGAAATTGATAAGAGGCGTACTGAGAGCTGCTGGAGACGAAGCGGGGCTGGTCGTGGCCTTCTGCTTCTTGGAGGTGCTGCTCTTGGCCGGCTTGGCCGATGCGGGTCTCTTCTTCGCGGGTCCGGTGAAGGACGGGTGCGGGGTGGCTCCGGTACTGATGGACTGCCGTGAAGGGTGGGGCAGGATCGTCACGGGACCGCTCAATGCCTGAGCCGCGAGGCCCGTGTCATCAATCAGCGCCTTGGCAACGTCGTCGAGAATGTCCAGACCGCTGGAGTACACGTTGACTGCGAGGATGTTGCGCATCTCGGACCAGAAGACCGTCTGCGTGATCCGCGTCTCTTGCGCTTGGTCATTAGCGTCGCTCTTCTCCTCCTGCTCCAGGTACGCCTGGAAGCGTACCAGGAGCTTGGAATTACGGTCGCTCATGGCTTGGCGTGGCGAAGTGTGGTGGCGTGAGAGGCGTCTCTGCGGGGTCCGAAGCAAATTGGCGAATGAACTCTGGGTGCGAGATGATATCGAGAGACTGACTGATTGAGAGAGATTTTCCGACCTGGAAAGAGGAAAGAAAGGTACCGACAGTTGAAGCCTCTTTCTTATTCGACTTACTGCCCCATTCTACTATCCTACTACAAGTGATCACTCGGCCCGCCGTCGTCGTACGACGTGGTCCGAGCCCGGACTCACCGCCGCCATGGAAGCTGGAACGACCTGGTTGCTGCTACTGCTGGATCGCTGTGCGTTTGTGGAGCTACGGCCAGCGTACTGCGTGGCTGGATTGAGCTGCGTGTTAGTGTGGGTTGTGTCAACGCCCCTGCGGAACGTTGGTTGGACTTTTCTGATCGAGACTTGGCGCGTGGTCAATCTCAACCTGGCTCTGTGGGACGCTTGCCTATGGCAGTACCAGGCCGTGCTGAAGAACGACGAAGTGCGCCGTCTCCGGGGCGTCGAGTACGCCTATTCTCTTTGGGGCGCGCTGTTCGCGGTGCCCATGCGCGTGCTAGCGGATGACGAAGATCGCTACGGTGAGTACGGTAGGATGCTTCGCAAGTGGAGGGTGGCTGCTTACGCCACCTTCTACGCGTACCTACCGGATTTGACCATGAGTACGGCTTACTCGATGCTGAAGTATGCGCGTGCTGGAAGGGAGGCTGGAGCCTCTAGCGGCCGGCGTACTGCCGAAGTCTTCCGTGTGATCGCATTGCTCGTGCTGCTCTGCTTCTCGCTGGCGATCCACGTGCCGATGGTGACTTACGACCTACTGGAGCTCGTTCTACTTGGCAAGGCTGGTGTGGCCTTCGCCTTGGTGATTCTAAATGGAGTGAACTATCTTTTGGAGTGGACACGCTGGGGTCTGCCCCTGAGCGTGGTTGTCGTGGCTGCCGGTCTCACGACTTGCATTTGGCGAGCCGGTGACGCCGACGGTCTACTGGGAAAGCTGTCGCCTACGGCTCTAGTGCTCGAAGCACTGAAGGGCTTCCGTGCGCGAGCAGCGGAACGGAAGAACGCTGAGGCTGCGAGCCTCAGCCGCCTACGCTACGACGAGGTCGATGAACTACTACACCCTTCACTCTAATTAGTCGTGCTTCGAAAATAGTCATGCTTCCGTATTTTTTCGTGTCACCTCAGACACCAGCTTTTTTCAAAACCGCTGAAAGGCTCACAAAGACAGCAGATTTAGACAGATCTCGCCGAGCTTAAGCCAATCATGATCTCAGGTTTCAGATAAACCAAATATTGAGCTCACAGGAGCTAATCTAACATTTCGTTTTCTCCGATAAAAATCAAAAACCATAATTAGTCAGGGTCTGACTAATTAGAGTGAAGGGTGTACACTTTCATGGTGCTTTGGATGAACCTCGCGTGGTCGTGGAACCCAGCGTACCCGAGCGGTCGCCTGTGGCGATCTCCGCCGAACTGCGTGCTACGGAAGATCGAAGTGCTGCACTCCGGCAGGAACACGCCCAACACCGCGTCCGCCGAGGACGGCGTACCAGTGGTCGGGGAGAATGTCCCGCACCTGGATATGCGGGTGGCGTGCCAGAGGGTCCGGTGGTGGACTCGTCCTGCGCTCGCGCTGCCCATGGTCTACACTCTGCAACTACAACTACTTCGGCTACACTTCAAGGACGGGGGTACCGTGCTTAGGTACCCCAACTTTGGTACGATGATGGTGAGAGCAGTATGAGCTCTCGCCTGAGGTCATGGGATGCTCGTGGAGGGATCGCGGGACAGTCGTCGGTAGCTGCCTGGACCCCGGAGGACGAGTGTCGTGGTGTGTCTGCTATACTGTTCTATAATTTCGTGGACGGGTTATCATGTCGCCGGATGGAGGACATGCCAACGCCGCCCAAGGAGAGGAGAGAGGGAGTGTCGTCCCCATGAGAGGGATTGGCACTGCCGACGTTCGACTTTGTCTATCACTCGTAAATCTTCCCTGTCTTAAAACAAACAAAGAAACACTTTATTCAACACAACTACTCTACGCTTCACTTCTTCTCGGTCTCGACCCCGTACTAAGCCCCTACTCGCCAAACAGTCCCAGCGGACCCGACCCCGAGGCAGCGGAAGGTGTGCGACATACGTGACGTACACGTCGGGCAAGAATTTGTTCGCTCCTAGCGACGATGACACGGCCTTCCGTTCTGTGCTCCGGAGTATGAGAACACTGTGTACTACAACTACACGGCTGAGCACGAGAGCTAAGTGCTGTTGCATGTGCAATTGCATGACGATAGTAGTCAGTTTAAATGTCAATCAAAGCTATACACGAGTGTTTGCATTCTACAGTTTCTGTATCTGATCTACTAGAGCTTACAGCCACCATTTCGGTATTCTCGAGAAAAGAGTTTGTCGCCACTTGACTTGGGTGTCGACGAGGTTGTATAGAGGAGGATGTCCCTCGTTGAAGTGGGTAAACCCGGAGGATAACGTCATCTGACTAAAAATACGTCCTTTAAGCATTTGCACATGAAAAAGTTAACAAGGTAAGACCAGCAGCTCTAAATTGAAACCTGATCCGACTTCCTTACAATCGCCCAACACTTCACTTACAATGTACTCATCTAGCTTAGCTTTCGTGCTCGGCCGTGTAGTTGTAGTACACAGTGTTCTCATACTCCGGGGCACAGAACGGGAAGGCCGTGTCATCGTCGCTGGGAGCGAACAAGTTCTTGCCCGACGTGTACGTCACGTAGCAGCCCAGGCAGAAGCACACAACGACCACCGTGAGCGCCGGGGCCTTCTCCCAGACCGGCATGACGCTCCACTTCTTCTTCAAGAGGAAGACGATGGGCAGGATGATCGAGTTCACCGTGATGCACGACGCGCCTGCGAAGTCGGCCAAGTCGTGGAAGTGGTCCTTCAGGATCACGGACGCGATCACCAGGATCGCGATCATAATGACGCGCAGGATCACGTACTTGATGGCATTGGCGCCGCGGTACTCGGCAGCCTCCGCCTCTGGATCGCCGAGGTGCACGTTTTCGTTGTCAGCGACAGAAATGAAGGAACGGCGCTTCGAAACGCGCGACGTGTGTGACTGCTTCTCTGAGCACTCGGCGACATCAACCGGAGTGGACGCGTCGGCGTAGTTCAGCAGGTTGTTCTCGACGTCAGCAACGGGAGACTTGTGCATGCCAAGCACAATGCGCTCGGCAATGTAAAACGCCGGGTTCAGGATGACGGAGAAGGCGATCGTGATGTGCAGCTGCATGAAGAGGTAGGCGAGGACGACGATACCCCAGTCCGAGGCGAAGCCCAGGGTGGTCAGGCCAGTCTCCGAATCCGGGTAGATGGCGTACAGGAGGTTGCCCGAGATCTGGCAACCGATCGCTGAGTACGCCGTGCTGGCCAGTATGAGGAACAACACCGAGATGAAGGTCATCGTGACTCCCACCACACGAGGCATGCGCGTGGGATCGCTGTGCTGGCGCTGCAGCGCCGGAATCACGATACCGGCACCGTACGCGAGGGCTAGGTTACCGAAGGCACCTGCAACTTGCTTGAAGTTGAGGTCGGGCTTCGGAATGCTTGGGTGGCCACGCATACCGTGCATCACAACGGCAACGCCGATGACATCGGTGATAATGGTACCCATGCAGCCGGCGAAGGCAGCGCCAGCTCCTTCCTTGAGAGTCGGCACCAAGCACACGGGTAGGCATGTGAGCGCCATGAGAAAAGGCAGCGCCAGCTCCTTCCTTGAGAGTCGGCACCAAGCACACGGGTAGGCATGTGAGCGCCATGAGAATGATCCAGGTCATCGCACTAAAGGCGCCCGGGAAGAGGCCGTCTAGCAGCGTACCACCCAGTACCAGGAAGACGCAGGGCACTAGCAGGCAGTTGGCCATCTGCGAGACGACGGACAGGTAGCGCCCGGGTTTGCCCATGCACCACTCGCCGAGATCGCCATAGGTCTTGACGGACGTGGGGGCGAGCAGCATGACGCGGCAAATGGCCACCGCGCCGTAGACGTTGGCGAAGGCCATGAAAGCCATGGCGATGACCGCGATAAAGGGACCGGCACGCGAGAAGTTGCCGGGCATACCAAGCGTTCCAATGCCGTAAACGCAGCAGAAAAGGTTGAAGGCCGCCTTCGTGTCCTCTGCGGTGAAGAAGCCTTTGCGCGGCATGGTGTGAACAGCGACGGATAGCACGGGCAGGAGGAGTGGTCGAGCGTCGCGGTGGCGGTGGTGAAGAACTTGAGCGGAAACTGGCAAATTCAGGAGTGAGGGCTTGCCTCGGCAGAGGTGACTGCGGATCGCAGAGCGACACAGTGTCAA
>JAIKVD010000352.1:367-21520 GCA_024679075.1 Phytophthora uliginosa
GCACATGGTCCGCTTGACACACTCGTGCCGGAAGCCAAGTGCCTAAACAGATCGTCTGGCCGTCAACTGCCGCTCACTTGGATCCATCATAGGGACTGGCTCTTCTGGGCCGACTCGTTACGTAATGGACACAGAAAGTCTCCGCTAATGGGCGTCAACCTGCGCTGGCCGGCCGAGCCAAAGCCGAGTGGAGCCACCGCCGCCCCCTTTGCCAAAGAGCGGCCCGCAGCCTTGGCGAATGCAGTGAACCGCGTGACACAGTAACGGGGGCCGCCGCCGATGCAGTGGCCGACCTCCGGTAGCAGCGGCCAGACATTGGTGTTCGAGTTTGTTGATGGATAGACAGCCAAAGTGCTGCAAATGCCGCGTCGGCCCGCGCGCTCTCTGTCTGTGGCTCGTTGCGAGGTACACGTGGAGAAAGACGAGCCCGCGCGGCTTCAACGTACCTCAATGTGGCGCTTGACGCTTTCCACCAGTCCAGACGGGCATGGGGCACTCTTGGTCAGAGCTGTGTGTGGGTGGGTGGCCTTGTGCCTTTCACTCGAGTGGCCGGCGCCGGTCCGACTCGAAATGAGCGCGCGAAAGCCACTGCGCTGGGGCTCCGAAGCAGCATGGCCGGCCGCTGCTACTGCTGTACTACATAGCACGCAACGCCGAGATGGCTGTGCTCGCGCGGCAAGATCGACTTGTCTTTTGAGACTACTGTACATGTAGATGATGATCACAGGTATCTTTTTAACTCTAGTTACCGGTAAATAGCTTCCTGAAAAGTCCTAAGCCGAGACTAGAGTCCTAGAGCTCGTGGGTGCATGGGTAACGTTACTTAAGTAAACAAGATGCAATCGCCGCCTTGCCTTTTGGCGATCGTGAGACTATCCACTTGGTCTTGCCCAGCGGACACACGATCCCTCTGGTTCACCTCTGTCAGTCTGCTGCGTTGCTTCGCGCGGCTTTCTCGGCCGCGTGGCCTGATACACTTCGATATCACCGAGTGAGTTAGCACCCGCTGGTGTAGAGTGTAGCTGCTGCGGGCTGCTGCTGTTGAGCTGACGGGTGTGTGACCGACGGCCCTGCGCCGTCAACATCCTTGCTCTGCCCGCAGCAGTAAGTTACCTCGTCATCAGCGAATGCCCTTACGGTAGCCCCATGCAATTAGCCTCGGCCGTCCTGTTGCATCGATCGACGCGTGCAGGTGGCCACTGTAGCTCCCATTGTACACCTTTTGCTTGTCGAGACAAGTTATGTGACATTGGCAACAAGTGCGTCCTCGCGCAGCATCTCCTCTGTGCGCTGATCTACGATAAGGAAATTCGGGCCTTGACGTATCAAGAAGAGATGAGTGAAAACGGAGCCCTCACGCGGTTGAACAGGCATCTACTAGCGCTTACTACGGTAGAAGGCTACAGCGCGGCATATTTGACGACTTCGAACTCAGTGGATTGGTTTGCTATCGCGCGCTACTTCTCCACGGTCCTTGAGCATGGACCTCATGAGCGCGGCAGTCATTATTAGTCACGGAGGTGAGCAGCCCCCTCCCTGCACAGGGAGGAGACGCAGGAAACCTGGCTGCAAGTGACACCTACGGGCGTCACGATTATCTGAGGCGAAGGAAGGAAGAAGAAGAACCAACGAAAACAAAATAATTGAGAAGCGACTGTCGGAGGATCGAAACGCAAAACGTGCGTGGTTTCACGAAGACGAGTCGCCTTAAGTGGCACTCTAAGGCAAAACGAAGCAGACGCAGAGGAACCACGTACCCAATACGTTCAGCCCAACAGGATCGCGTACAACAAGAACTGATTGACGAACTTATAGAAGCTGCGGTCGGGAGGGAGATCACCGCAGCGACTTGGGATCAAACAGCAAAAGACTGTACCGCGTGCATCCAACAAGTCGCGAAGCGGGAGAAGAAGCGACGGAAAGCAGCAGTACACAGGATAAGCGCTCAGAACAGAGCCAATATTGTCTCGAGAGCGTTTAGGGTAACGGAAGAAGATGTTCGGGAAGAGCACCTGGTTCGGCTCGGTCAAAGACTGGAGCGAACCACCGAACAGCTCAGGTGGAGCTTCAAACGGGTCTCCAATTGGGAGAAAGACCAAACAATATCGACCATCAGCCACATCAATGGCGAACCGTTCAACCGAGAAATGTCGATAGCAAACAAGTTTTCGTCAGAATGGAAACCAGTACTGGGAGCTGTCCACAGCACCGTCGAGCAAGCAGAGATGGAGGAGGAATTTGACAAGCTCGTCTCCATTCCTGCACACCGAAGGGTTTCGCCACAGCAAAACAAGGAATTGATGAAAGAGATCACAGAAGATGACGTAAGGCAAGCAATTGCGGCGCTCAACCGGCACAAGCAGCCGGCCCTGATGGTCTTAACAATGACCTCTTCAAGGACGCAGAAGCGGTGCTTGTCCCCGCCATGGTGGCTATAGGGAACGAGCTCTTGAAGGGAGGCGAGCCTCCGCCGTCATTTCTCGAAGCGCTCATTATTCCTCTTCGGAAGAAAGGCGATTCCCGGGCTTCCGCCCTATATCTCTCTTGCCGACCGGCTACAAAGTGTACACTAAGATATCCATAATAGCGACACGAGCTCAGCTAGTGTTGGGAACGCCAATAGGCGATTCTCAGCAGGGTTCGTCCACGGGCGACAAATGCTGAAGACAGTTATGATGATGCTAGCCATCTTAGCAACGGCGAATGGAGAACCGGAGTTGGCAGCCGCACTTAGCCGAGTGATCCTACTTCTTGACTTTCGCTAGGCCTACGACACAGTAGCTCGGGAATTCCTGTTCCTTGCACTGCTCAAGTTCGGGTTTTCACAAGAGTTTGTGGATATGATCCGTCGCCTTCATGCAGGAACAACGGCAACGTTTCTCGTAAATGGAGAACTCTCAGATCCGCAAGAAGTCCTGGCCGGTATTAGGCAAGGCTGCCCGATAGCGCCGTTGCTAGTCATTCTGGCAGCGGAAATTCTAGCGCTAGCAATACAGCAGGACCAACAAGTCACCGGGATAGAGGTTCCCCAAGGCAATGGCAAGCGGCATAAGTTCTCGGCTTTCGTGGATGATTCTACAGTGTTCCTCCAGCAGGCCCACCAGCTACCACGATTGATGGACATAGTGAAGCAATTTGGCAGGCTCTCGGGATTGCAGGTTCAACCGACAAAGAGTCACCTCATCTTTCTCAACACAGCGATTGACAAGAAGGAGTACTGTGGAATCCCAGTACTGCCGCATGGAGAAACAGTGAGATATTTAGGTTATGCTGTGGGGACCGGACCACTCACCGACGTCAACTGGGCAGGCAGGATCCGAGCAATTCAGCGGCGGCTGGCAACGGCCACGCAGCTAGCAACCAGTGTAGCAAATCGGGTCACGCTGCTAAATGTCATCATGTTGCCGTCAGTCCTGTTCACAGCAGCAGTATTTGAGCTACCAAACTGGGCCAGTACGCAACTCGCCAATATGCAAAAGCAATTTCTGTGGTACCATTCTACCGCGACGAAGACTGCTCGGCACAAAATGAATCCAGGTCTGATATTTGTTCCCAAACAGGCCGGGGGACTAGGCTTGGCCTCCATTCATGTGGCCTGCAAAAGCCAGCGCGTCAAACATGCATTGCAATGGCTCATTCAACGGAAGGATGTGTACTTCACGGCGTGGAGAGCCTGGATGTTCCGGGGGGAAACACAGACAAATATTTCGCCACGCAAGGACTTAACTAGCCGCCAAGCCACGAGGCGTCACACGTCCGGGGACAAACTGCATCAGCATCTGGGAGAGTGGCTGCAGTCACAGGAGGATAGCTCAGCAGAGCAGCTCCTGCGGTTTACGCAAGAGATGGAGGAATTTGAACTGGACGCCATCAGTTGGACGGTGAAGGATGAATGGCTCATTGAGATACCGCGAGAATTGCGCTTCCGAGACAGGTCATGCCAGAGGAAGAAGCACGGTTCTGGCCAACGTTCAACTGGAGCGATAATCCGTGGATTGTTGATAAGGAAGGCCGGATGCTGCGAGGTTCGAAATTCGACAAGATCCAGGAATGTACCGAGACGATTGCAAACAAACATGTCGTCGCTGCCTTGAAGAAGCAGCCGTTCAGGAAATACAGGGGCGGAGGCGGAAAGATGAACCAGTTCCTGGACAAACTGACAGAGATAGTCAAGACAAGCGGATGGCAACAGGCAGCAATGCAACAAACGCCGAAGCAGGTCTGGGCTCACTGCAATGAGTTAACGGAGTACCAAGTGTGGGTCGTCTACAGGATTTCAATGCGCCAACTCAACCTGTATCACAACGGAAGGAAGATCAACGATAGCTGCAGCAAGTTGCAGCGGTGCCAAGGTCACAAGGAGACGCTCGAGCATATCTTCTGGAGCTGCCCCTGCGCTCAGGCGTGCTGGGAAAAACTAATTCAGCATTGGACCGGGGAACGGTGGGAAACAACGCAATTGGAACGCTTTCAGGTCTACTGCGCCAGCCGGCAAGCGCCAAAGCTCTCCAATGGAATTCGAGAAGACATCCGAGGAACGGATCCGGATGAGGAGAAGGCCTACACGACAGAATGGAAGAGGATGTGGCACATTGTGAGTAATCTGTGTCACGAGCCTTTGGATCCAGCGCAACAGAGTAGTTTTTCAGCAGGACATAGTAACGGAGGAGACGAGCGTGACGGAATTCTGGGCAACAGCGATGAGACAGCTGCGAGCAGCATCTGTGTCACGAGCCTTTGGATCCAGCGCAACAGAGTAGTTTTTCAGCAGGACGTAGTAACGGAGGAGACGAGCGTGACGGAATTCTGGGCAACAGCGATGAGACAGCTGCGAGCTCTCGCCAAGAGGGAATGCAGACAACCACGGACACAAATACAAGGGACAAGATTGCTCCTCTGCCAACAGGCATTGGAACGACAACCGCGAGAGCAGTCACCGACGGTGACGGGCCCCGTACAACCACCGGACCATAAGGCACCGGCGTTGCTAACCAGGCTCAGGACCTACCAGACTTCGACAAACCAGTAACAGGTTAAATATATGCCTCTCTCTCTCTCTCTCTCAGCAAGGACCTTTGCTTACTCTTGTCCCAGGGGACGCGTACCGTGAGCCTTCCGGCTTCCCAGCACTGTACTTGCCGAGTGTGCGGGTCGGATCGGTGGACGAAAATGACGTCGACGTAGCTCTGGCCTGGTGCCTTCGATGACATGCTTGCGGTTGACCCCCGTGCCGGGCTTGGTGCCCTTAAAAATCTTAGCCATGACCACCAGATCCTCCCGACTCCAGACCCCTTCGGCGATGCCCGTCGTGATGGCCTTCCCCAGCATCACTTCGGCCTTGCCGTGGCCATAGGCCTCGGCCGAGTCGAAGAAGTTGACGCCGTGCTTGTAGGCCGGCGTCATGACCTCGTACCAGAAGTCGCCCTCGTACTTGCTTTCGTCGCTCATGTAGGTGCCCAACCCGAGTTTCAACATGAGCAGACTCCAGTCGCCTAGAAAAAGCGGTACAGACAATCCTCTCGGTCGTGATATCCTGAATAGTGATTCACTCCACGGAGAGGGTTCCCGATGACCGTCACTATACAAGCACAAGTCAAATGTGCCTCTATCCTCTAGTGATTAGTCTGCCTCTCTCTCTCTACCTTTTGCTTGTCGAGACATTGGCGTGCATAGTCCCACCTCCGTCGTCGATGGCACGACCCATAATGATACAACTTCAACAAGGGCAACAACTTAGTCGAGTCTCGACATGCGCGTCTCTGTGTATATTATTAGCATGAACATGCTACGACGTTTAGCCTACGTATACTCAACAGGTATCCGCTGCCGTGAAGCGGTAGAACCGCTTGGGGTCGTTGTTGAACTCGGCGGCGCCGTCGATCTGCTCGAGGAGTCCTCGGCCGAGCAGCGTCTGGCATTTGCGCACAGCTTCACCGGCGTCTCGTGCTTGCTTGCGCTCCAGCACCCAATCGACAGCTTCCTGGCCGGTGAAGCACTTGGGGAACTTCTTGATCGGACTGCGGTACCGAGTGCCGGTCGCCAAACTCGCCTGCATATTCGTGCAAAGCGCCGCTGGGCCGAGCTCCTTCTCCTGCTCGTCCCTCGCCCCGTTCGGCTTGACCACGAGGTCTCCAACCAACGTCTTGGAGCACTGCGAGCCCATGCTCTTAGTACGCCCCTTTCGCTTCCTTTGGATCGCGAAGTGATAGAGAGGAGCGACTTTGTCCCCGCGTGACGAGTTTCCATACGATTCTCCTAGGCACAGCACCTCCGGACTGAAGCGAGCTGGCTTTTGCGCTGACTACCATCCGCCTCACCGCTGTGCAACACAAGTTCGTGGAGACCATGCGGCCTGAGACAGCAAGCGCATCTTGATCATTGTCTCTATTTGCACGGAAGGTATAAGTCTCTAAAGCGTAGTCTGCCAGTTGAACCAACGATAAAGGATAGGGACTATCTAGCACGGGTCGCTACCGAAGTCGTCGTCGTCGATGCGCACGCGCGCTATGAAGTCCTCTCCTAGCAGCGGCTCGCCGCCCGGGACGTGCAGACGCACTACGAAGTGCTTCTCCCACTGCTCCAGACAAGTGTCCTCCATGATCGGGATGGTCACCAGCTTGGACGTCTCTCCGGCTGCGAACGTCACCTCACCCGCAGTTTGCTGGTAGTCTCCGCAGTTCTTGCGCTGCGTGGACGGCACCTTGAGGCAGGCTGCAAACTTCAATGCGTCCACCGCCACTGCGGACCGGTCTTCCGTCGCGTAGCCAATAGTGAGAGCTCGAGTCAAGTTGCTCGTCGCTGCTGAGCGCGACAGCGTGAGACCCACGAGGCCGTCAGGGTTCCCCTCGATGCAGGCAAACCACGGATTCGTGAACTTCACGCCTGCAACGGACAGGTCGTACGCGAACGCTCGACCGGACTGCGATAGCACTGGAGATATCGAGAACCCTGGCGCCCCCACCACCAAGTCGCTGCCGTCCATGTCCAGAGCAGCACCGAAGCGAGATTGGCGCTGCTTTTGAGGATACTGCATCTTCGCTACCTCCTTGGGGGCCCACATGGGCGTGCGCAGCAGCACACCTGCACCATCACGTATCTCGTCGGAGCGACGGAACACGTAGATGCTCCCCACCTGCTCCATCGCTGCCAGCCCTTCCTTGCTCACGTCGAGGCCGTCGCTCAGCACGTGCTCGATCGTGTTGTTGGCATCTACACCGCGCTGACCCGGTGCAGCGATAACCGCGATACCTTGGACGTCATCTACCGCCACACTATACCCGAAGAGATCTTCGCTGCGCTTATCACTGGCTGCAAGGCGTGCTTGGAACTCCCACTCGCAATACCAACGATTCATGCCTTCACACTTGGCAGTCGGAAACGCTATGCCAGGAGCGCGGCGACGGAATGTGTAGGCAGCACCAGACTTCGATGTCGACGATTGCGCTACTCGCGTAGCTCCCCACGAAAAGCGCACGTCGTCGAAATTGATGTGGCCCCAGACCACGTTGCTGGATGCATCGACTACTCGAATTTGTGCCGAGCGGTTCTGAAAGGCGCTCAAGTCCCAAGTGACTGTCTGCATGCTTTCCTGGCATCGCCCTGTGGCTCTCAGCTTTGACGTTGCGGTCACGGGTCGGATGCTGTCCCCTGCCGTAGTAGCAGCGGTTCCGTCAGCAGCGACTTCGACTGCGACCTGTTCAGCCGCCACCGACTCCGCAACTGCGGCAGGCTGACCGTCGATTAGCAGTTCCACGTACACAAAGCGAACGTCGCAGCCACCACCGACGCGGAATGACATCCACTGTCCTTCAATTGTGAAGGGTAGAGATGTAAGCGTTCCTTGAGGGCCGTCTCCTTGGGTAGTACCCGCTGAGGCACTGGCACTTGGCAGCTTGTAGTTCGGTGCACGGCACAGCTCATCGTTGGCAAAAGCACACATTTGCGCTGCCACCTGAGCTGCTGTTGTCGCCTTTCCTGCCCCTGGGCGTGACTCGAATGATCCCACCCAGTAGCGGCCTTCATGCTGAGCTCGTTGGCCACGTGGTGAAGCACCTGGGGTCCCTCCTTGCCGGTAGGTGTTGATACGAGCATAGCTATTATCACCATACGTAGGTTGTTGATCGAAAGCCGTGCCCGTGGTCACCCATCCTGTTAGATCACCCGTTTCGAAATCCCATGTCGTCGTTGTGAAAGCACTAGAGCCCGCAGCGCCCACAATCGCCTGCTCACCGCTGAGCCCAACGCTAATGCCAAACTGATCACAGGGGTTGCCATCGGGGGCCGTGACCCGCGTCTGCTGCTTCCAGCCAATGCCAATCGCCACAACCTCCGAAACGAGAATTTGGCGAGCTGGGTCAGCGATGAAAGTGCTACTGAAGGGTTTGCATGTAGTGCATCCGTAACCCGACCACGAAGGACTCAGCACTGGTACCGACACGATTTCTCCAATAAACGTCACGCTCCACGTAAAGCCCTGATCAATTGATCCGGTTCGACCAACTTCAAGCAGTCTAAAACCCAAGGCCTCGATGGTCGACCCGTCTCCGTCTTGGCCATTTGTGCCTTCTAGTGCCGCCTTGACCTCTGCAGCTGTTGCACCGTAGTTAATTGCACGCGTGATCCCTGAAATTCCTCGACGTGTCGCCGTTAATCTGAACGTGCCGCTTGTGAGTGGGTTGCTCGTGCGCAGAACAACCTTTTGCTCCTGGGCCTCCAGGTGAAAAACGTAGGCGGCGCCTTTTGCAAAATAGCGACGATCGAAGTCTGCACTATGGTATTGCTGCGCTGTGAAAGCACCTGCATCGGAGAATGGGGCTCCGACGATGAGTGTTCGGCGATCCATATCCAGGGCGTATCCGAAGGCGTATGTTTGTTCGACAGTCTGCTCCAGGATTTGGTACTGCACACGATCACTTGCGCGCAGTGTTGACACGAGTTTCCAAAGGCTATCGGTGCCTCGATGGTACACGTACACCTTCTCCAACCCGGAAGCACCGACAACCGCCACATCACCGAAAATTGTCACGGCATTTGCACCTGCATAGTTGTGGTTGATGTCGTCTGTGGGTAGCGTTGGTTCATCGAGCCGTGTCTCCTGAGTCCACCTTGCAGCTGGCGTTAAACCATCCCTTGTATAGAGGTAAATATATGCTGCATCCGCACCAGGGGCACCAACAATGGCTCGGACCGGGCCAAGACTCCCATCAATAGCTACAGAAGCTCCGAACCTCATATCTGGTGCGCAATCGGACGGAAAGATTGTAGCGTCACGCTCCCAAAAACCACTGAGACGAACGAAAAGGTGCACAGCTCCACACCTCACGCCCCCATCAGATTTTTCTGAAGGTGCGCCAACAGCCGCCACATTACCAGCGTTGAAAACGCTAACAGAAGTGCTGAACTCGCATTGTACCTGGGCCAAGGTTGGATCTGGGTTCAAGTGCGCGAGGTAGGATCGAGCACCACTTCCACCATCTCCGTTGTCCTTAATTGTTAGTGTAGACCAAAGATCTCCTGTAACGCTGGGCCAGATACCAGGCAGTGATAGCCGCATCATCACCGTCTCATCTGGGTTTTCTACCACGTAATCACTCGTCGTCTGTACAGTGAAGGTGTGCGTTAAATCATCCACGCCATCAAAATAAAGCTCTCCCGAACTCGACGAATAATCGGACGTGCCAGCATAGTCAAATAGTGCATCCACCCACAGTGATCGACGCTCGCTGCTACCGTAGAACTGGTTGCGACCATTGGCTGTTCCAACCGCATTAGCGCCGAGCCACCGTCCATTGCCTATCTGTGGGAACGGTTCTTGACCCATCACATCTTTCGCAAAGAACACCGAAGCGGAGCCCTGCCTACCAGCAGCGTCAAGACTCGACATCTTTCTGTATGGACCGATATGGGGAATAACTGCGACATTCGTTTGAGATCCAGACTGTCGGTCCGAAAAAGCATCGCCTGTGTCATACTCGATGTAAAGTTGAGGGGCAGCGGATACGTCCATCGCACAAAATCCTCCAGAGCGACTACATCGTTGTACTGTCACGTCGAAACTGTCGCCTTCAAGGACACTGTACGTCTTCGCCGAAAAGCGCAGGGACATAATTCCGAGGTCTGAGACGAAGGCACCACCAGAATTGATGCCGGACACGTACGTATCTAGGTTGGGTACTCCAATAACTGCAGTACGCTTGTGAATCGCAACTGCTGAGCCAAACCATGCAAAATATTGTTTCTCTCGAGGGAAAAACGACGCTTGCTCTGTCCACTTTCCGTTGGCATCCCGGGTGAACACGTATGCACTTCCTCGAAGTACGGGAGCCAAGCGGCTAATCCATGTTACAGTCACTTCACCTCCTGTAAGCTGTGTACTGTCAGCCTCGAGAAGTGGCACTTCACCTGAACTTCCCGCAAAGGTAACATACCACGTGTATCCACTAGCTGTACTCGGGCCATCGCGTCGTACAATTACATTTGTTAGCTCAAAGTCGGTTTCCAAGATTGCTTGTAATCCCGAGGAAGTGATGTCGCAAGCAATCAGTCGTGTCTGCATCCGCGTCAGGGTTGTCACCTTTGTTGGGTCTTCTCCAGCGTTTGAACGCAAGAAACTCAATACGAATGAGCCTCCCTGGATCGTTCCCGTTGTTTTACTTTCTGGTACGCTCGTAGTGATGGCCTGCACCGCCTTTCGAATCGTACGCGCACCTTCGTATAGCTCGTGCGCTCCCACAATAATCGTGTCTTTTGCTACAGCTACGCTTGTTCCGAACCGATCGCGCGCACGTGTATCTGATCCGTACAGCACTTGTTGTAGCACGAAGAAGGTGTCAGTGCTACTTCGACGAACAAACACAAGCACTAGGCCACCGTCTACAGCATCCAGCATGCCAGCACTTTGGTATGTATGGCGGTGAGCACCAACCACTAGCGTATACGTTGAAAGCATATCCAAATCCAACGCATTTCCAAAGCGATCACCTGGTTGCATTTCTGAAGTCACCGTCAACAGCATTTGACGGCTTTGGAAATAGCCTCCTACGAGATCAAATACGAATACCGCGCCGCCTTTGGAGGCGTATCCTGGAGCTCCTACAACAATGGTGGTTGTTGCAGTACCAGAAATCGCCACAGCTTCGCCAAACCGGTCGCCGCTTGTAATCACATTAGGTGCTGCGCTGAGTGTTTGAAAAAGTATCCACCTATCCACACCGTTGTACTGATAGACGAATGCACGCCCTTCTTCATCAAAGGCTCCAGGCGAGCCCACAACTGCGAACGGGTCGGAGAGCGCAACCGCCGCACCATATTCACGCACATTCCCAATCAGCTCAGCTGGTGGAGCTAACTTTGTGTACTCTGACCACGTACTTTGGACCTGATCTCGTATGAATACGTAGGCCGCACCGCATTGCATTCCCTTTGCATTTGCGCCATCGCTACGAAATGTGCCTGCGGAGTACTCGTGCATCTGAGCAGATCCAGGCCCTCCGAGTTTTGTCAGCGTACTTGAGTCAACAGAAAGATCTGGAATGTTACCAGAGTCATCCCCATGGTCTCCTGCTCGCAGCGTAATGTCGATTTCGGTGCCCGCACATAATGCGTTGAATGTCGTGTCGATTTGTACTTCACCGTAGTCCATTGACATCACATCTGAAACTACCGATTGCAGCTCTTGCATATTTGCGTCGAATGGAACTGGGTCCGATGCTTTTCCTTTGAAAAGAAAGCGCAAGTACCCCCCGTCGGCGTTGCACAAGAGCGATTGTTTTTCGAAATCACCAAAGATGGCTGCAGCTGGAGCACCCACAACCAAGGTGTTACCCTGCAGACTTACACTTGACCCAAACAGATCACCACCGCGAGTATCATGTCCTTCGATGGTACCACCTTGCTGCTTCCAATCGTTATTTCCTCTCGTGAAAACAGCAACCATACCTGCAGATCCACCTGGAAGACCTGCATTGGTACCTAAACCGTCCGTGGTTAAGGACAATGGTTCGTAGCCCCCGACTTGTACGACTACGTGTGCATTGGTACCCTTTAATTTTGTGGTTACCGGCACAAGAGCTGGTAGATTACCAGATGAATCCACCACGGGTCCATAGTCGTTCCTGGTATTAACCTGAACAAAGGTCACAGTCCAAGAGTACCCGCCATATACGTTCATTGATGTTGAGCGCTGCACAGTTACATCGTTCACCGACACAAGATTCTCCAGTGCGACCTCTACATCGTGATCGCTAGCACTCACCGCAATGTCACCTGTTTCATCACTTGGGAAAATGTCAGTGCGAAACCGGAGACGGAAGAACCCCGACAAACGACCTTGGCCATTGCGCTCTTTGCGCACAGTGAGACTTGCACCATAGCCAGTCAGTAGTATACCCTGAGGGAGCAGTTGAGGAACATCGTAAAGTGTATCACTTGCCGTGAAAGTAACACTCCAAGTGTAGGTATTCATCGATCCTGGTGGCGAACGCGAAATACTCCAAACATCAAGGTCCAGGTCTTGCGTCAAAATTGTCGTCAGCTCCACTTCATCAACATTGTACTTAATATTTCGAGTGATGAGATTGCCCAACTGGAGTGTCATAGTCCCTCCGAGCGTAGTGGAGGGAACCGCAATGACCGCAGCGTTTCCGCCTCTTCCATCCCCGATAGTAGCTAATCGTCCAGTAAGCTGGCTGCTAGCCACGGTCAATGCGTCCAGGGGTCCTGTCGCATATAAGAATGTGATGCGCCACACGTATCCATTGCTACAGGCGCAATACGTGTTTGGTTCTCGAGTCACACTTATCGTCTGAAGCCCAAAGCCTAAATCCATCTCCAACGCCACGCTTACTTGCGTGGGATCAGCGTTGTAGGCCATGCGACGTGTAGGACCAATAAATCCTAGTTTCAGGTAAAACCAGCCACCAATTGTCTCGCCAGGCGCAGCCGAACTTGTAAGAACCTGTACCGCTGGCTGTTGCTGTGCTACAGTTTGGAGAACCTGGATTTCATTCACGTAGTTCTCTGCGTCTCCAAGAGCTGTAACAATCTGCACGGCAGATACAGGTTCGCTTGCCCCAGGTCCACCAAGTACGAGTGTGTCTCCGTCCACGTCGACACTCGAACCGAGACTGTCACCACTAGCATACGGCGAACTACGCAAACTGTATACAGCGGAAGAAAGCACATCAAAACTTGCACTCGTCTCCAGCATTGTTTGGTCATACTGCGCACTGAAAATTACACGATAGTCAAAACCTAGTCTATCCACCACAAGATCTGCAAAAGTAGCTTTTCCGAAGATGACAGGCTTGACAGTTGCACCGAGCAGTCTACCTCCAGGTGGATTAAGGTGCAAATCTACGCTTTGAGTTGGTGCTACATTCGCGTTCTCGGTACACGTTAAGATACGAGCGCCATTAAGTTCCATCGCTGTCGTATCGGCGTAATCTAGCGCGATCGCGGTATCTCCGGTTTTGATTGTGTACTCAAAATGTAGTGCCGTACCGGGACTTCCGCTCACATATGCTCCATATCTCGTAATTGTGGTGGCGGGAGAGACTGATAGCGAGGACACCGGTGTAGGCTGGAAACGTAATCTAGGGGTCGGCCCTTGTACTCCCAATGAGCCTCTGTCAATCACAACGCAGGAGCTGAAAGCCACCTCCATGACCACCGTCTGAGAAACTTTGTAAAGACCATCAGGGGATACAAACCGAGTCGATAAAATGCTGGGTTTGCGGCCATTAACCTGGAGGTTCTTGTTGTAGCTGAGACTGCCCTGTGTAAAAGGAAAGGGAAGGTCGACATCCGCCACTGTCGTTGGATTTGTTGATAGGTGCAGGATTGCCGTTGGAATTGTATCACTAACACTAGTGGTCGCATCCAGGGAGTGATGGTCCACATACTCCATATCCACCGAGTAATCTCCTTCTTGGACCGCATAAATGAACGTGAGCACCGTCGTGCCGCTGCCACTAGTATACAGTGCCTCGCGCGCGACCGCCCCCATATCCAACCACAAGAAGGGTGCTCCTTTCACTATAACATGCTGACTGAAGGACACTGTAATAGTAATTTGATCACCACATCGGTAAAGTCCATCGGCAGTTGTTGAAGAAACACTCAGGACAGTGGGGATCGTGTTGCCATTCACACTGAGTGACACACCAAGAGGCACTGGAACAGGAAGCGTCAAAATTGCATCCGTCGTTGGCGTAGTCGAAAACCTTTTAATGGAAGACTGGTCACTGTTCAGCGTCAGTGCGTTTTGGTCCACGTACGCAAGGTCGGCAGCTACGTCTCCAACTTCCACAACGTATCTGAAAAGCAAAATATGGCGGTCATTGTTTGCGTAGCCTTTACACAGCACAGGTTTTCCACCCTTCACGGTGTTTAGTAGAAGCAACGGCGCCTTATCGGGGTACGCACTGGGTGGAGGGTCGATAAAGACCTCGCGATCCATCTTGACCACGACGTCAATGACGTCCCCAACAACGAACACGCCATTATTTACTGCAGGCGCTGTCGTGACTGCGTACACGCTCACCACTTGAGGTGCACTAGTGTCAACCACGATGTTCGCAGGTACGAGACTAATCCCCGTTAACGACAGATTCGCGGATTGTCCGTTGTAATTAATAAGTTGGCAAGCTGGAGCGCTGCACAGTATGGCATTGTCGCCAATCTTGTCCAGGGCTGCCGTCGCCTCACCATTTTGAACGATATACAAGAAGACCAGTGTGTGCGTGGAGCTACCAGTCGCGTATGGTACGATGGTTCCTGTGTTGATCTGGAGCGACGGAGGAGTCGCGCCAGATAGTGCGACCTCATCCGAAAACACGACTGATAGTGTGATAACTTGCTTTGTGCCGTACGAGCCCGATACTACATCTGCCGTGAAGTTCGTGATAGTAGAAACAAAGCCAAGGGCTCGATCCACGATTATTTGCGGGCTCAAGGAAGGTGGATCTGGCAACGTCCAGTAAGCGTCAAGTGTGGGGACCATTGAAGTTCGCCGAATTGTTCCACCGTTGAGCACTAAAGCCGAACGCGAGCGATAATTCACTCCATCCGGTGCTCGATCCCCCAAGCTTACGATGTAAGAGAACAGGAGTGACTGCGACCCGTTTCCTGACTTGTATACGGCTTGGCGATTTTGGTCACCAACTGCCATCAGCAGAGACGGAGTACCTTTTGTTGTATCCACAGTAACAAGAGCGGAAAAACTAATACCGATGACAACTTCGTCGCCACGGGTAACAGTTGTAGAGGGGGCAGACGACACCGATGACACAGAGATTCTTGTCACTGTTGGAGGGAGTCCATCAATAGTCAGCTGAGCATTGTCTGACAGAGCCTTGCCTGCAAGTGTTGCAGCAGTCAAGATTATCCCTGCATATGCCCCTGCCGCCCTCGTTGATCCAACGATACTACGGGATATCATGCCACCATTTAGATTAAGTGCCTGGTTGTCTCGGTAGTTCAGAAAACCGCCCCCAGCAGTATCACCAGCAGATACTCGATAGACAAAAGTCAACACTTTCGTGTCGCTGCCCGAACTATAGCCGGCAGGGCGCTTAATTGGACCAGTCTCGAGAAATAGACGCGGATAGCCTGTCACCGCCACTGGTTTGGTAAATGTGATCAAAATTTTAATCTCGTCTCCGGGGGCATAAATGCCATTACTTGTGCTGCTTGTTACGCCCACAGTCGCATCGATAGTTGGGATGGCTGTGTCAATGACGATGTTATTCGCGTTGGAGAGTTTAATTGGAACCGTTGACATTGTCACCACTACATTAGTTGTCGGGCGCTGGGAGAAATGCTTGATAAATCCACCGTTGACATTTATGTTAGCTGTCACGTCCAGTCTCGACGCCATGTCACCGCTTTGAACCGTGTATACGAACACCAACACGTTGGTGTTGTTTCCGCTAGAAAATACCGCGTTTCGTATACCTCCTCCGCCACCGACAGTAGTGAGCGCTACTGGTAGCAGCGGGCTACCGTACACCGTCACGGGCTGGGAAAACTGAACTTTCAGATTAATCTGTTGTCCGGTTCCATACTCACCATCGCCAGGAGTAGCACAAGTCACGGATGTTATCACTGGGGCTGTTGTATCGATCACGACCGCGCTGGTTCCAGATAGCGAATTTGCACTGCCCAATACTGGCAGTGTGAGATTCGGTGTTTTACCATTCCGGTCAGAGATCATGCCACCATTGAGCGACAACGCTGTCGTAGAAGAATATTCCAGATCCGCAGTGTTATCGGTGATCGCAACGTCATACTCGAAAGCAAACGTGGTCGACCAAACGGTGGTTGTCGCGACTGCGACAGCTGTGCCGTTGGCCCCAGCTCCGTTAGTCGAAGTCGCCAGCTCTAATGTTGGTGCACCCATTATGGATACCTCGTCAGAAAACGTGACTTGAACGGACACACGTGCGCCGACACCGTAGGGCATCGGATAGGTCGAGTTAATCAATGCGCGCACATTCACAACAGTCAAAAGAGGGGCAGCAGACGTATCAACAATTATGCTGGAGCTTATTGACGCACTGGAAACAAGGGATGCAGTGACGGTTCCTGCCTCAAGAGAAGTTACCACGTTACCACCGGAGTCCAGTAGCGCCACAATCGGCTGCTCTTCGTTGGGTTGACCATCCAAAACGCCATCTGAGAGGTTACGCTGCAGGAACAATGACACCGGAGTTCCTGTAAGCACGTCGAACGTTTTTGAGACCTGAACAACGTCCGACTTCTTCCACGTATTTTTGCCATCCACTTTGTTGTACAGTGTAAACCGAAGAGAGTATCCATTGCCTGCTTTGTCAATTTTCAGGCTACGGAAAACTGCGACGCCTTTCTGAACTTTAGCAGTCAGAGCATCCGTTGGCGTAAGCGTACCGCGAGACGGGTTCGCAGCAATAGTAACACGAATGATGCTTGAACTGTCAGCCTGTAAAACGTTTCCACCCGAATCAAGCAGCTTAAGCACTGGCTGGGTTAAAAAGGCCTTGCCTCCCTTAGATGTACCCGGCGAGCTTGTCAAATTAAGATTATTGCACACACCCGCTGCCACCGTGAAAGGATTTGTGACCACCGTACTTCCACCAACAAGTACAAGATCCGTCGTGTAGCGCAGCTTGTAGGGAGATCCAGCGACGTCGATAAATGTACCGCGGAATCGAGCGATACCGCTAACAATGGAGACATTGAGAAGGCCGGCCGGTTGCAACACGCCCCCTGCGGGGTTTACTTCAATCTCGATCCGCACGGATCCTTCAGTTGTTGTCGTAACAAGGTTACCGCCTTTGTCCACCACGCCCGCAGTTGGCTGCGGCAAAAAAGGTGTACCACCATACGCCGTACTGATGTCGGCAATAATCGCAAGCCTGTACTTGGGGCCCACGACGACGTCAAAGCCCGATGTTTCCGCTCGCACGCCATGATAGAAAGAAGAGAACACAAGTGTGAAGCCCACGTTGGCCTCGTTAATGTACAAGCCTGAACAATGAGCGATGCCATTCACGAACGAGAAGGCAATCCCCGACGGGTAGACGACTGCGAACCGAGACGGATTGTTACCGATGCTCACCGAGACCGTACCGCTACTTTCGGTCGTGAGAATATTTCCGCTATCGTCGGTGAGCGCCAGTACAGGTTGCACTGATAGCGGCTCGCCTGCCATGGAGGTCAGCGGCTGCACTAGGACAGTCAATTGCTTGGCCCGCGTCCCCGAAGCAAGTAAGCATACGGCGAGTAGCAGCGCAACGCATCTGTGCATACCTTGGCCCTCTCTGGATCACACGCAACAGCAAATGAGCGTCAACGCAGTCAGCCACTTGTACATCAAGAGTGCAATAGAAAGATTTCGATTCAGGATCTTGAGGCGCGACCTTTCACGCCGCAGCGAAATAGCTTCGACTTGCTGGATGCGAAGAGCGTCAAGGTAACAGCGGCAAGACCGTTTATTGCTACTTCGTGTAGAAGCCGTTGTAATCAAGACGCGTGCACAAGTTTGAAAGGTGCGAGTTTTGCTGTCAAACAGAGATGGTTAGATAGATGTATGACAAGCACAAACAAAAAGGCAATGCACGACTCCGTACCTGCAGCAACGATCGTCGCAGCAACTGCTGCATGAACTCGCCGAGCAATGAATCAAATTGATTCTCCAAGTCGTTCGTCATGCGCACGAAAGGATTCTCCTTGTCGCCTTCGGTCAGTGCACGCTCCACATCATCAGACAGCTCCTTAATGCGCGTTCGCCGCATGTCTACGTGGGAGGACTGGCGGCGCCTCAAGACGCTACCTTTCTTCTTGCCACCAAAAGTTCCGTTCTGACGCTGATAGCTCGCCAGGGCGACTTCGGCTTCTTCGCGCGCTCTTTTCTCAGCCCGGCGATCGCGCTCAGCCTCTCGCTCAGCCTTGATGGTCTCTTCATCCAAGAAATAGGGTCGCGTGAACCTCTCGATGCTGTTCGCGAAGGTCATGCACACCGTCATGAGCTTCGTCAGAACGCGCAGGAGGTCTGGGTCTGTCAGCAGACACTCCTTTAGGCAGATATCGAGAAACTCGCCCTGGAACTCCAGAATATCGTCCACCGTTTCCGCAGTTGCGAACTGCTGCTGGAAGTCGTGCCACCGTGGCGAAATCACCTCGAACATCATGTAATATACGAAATTTTGCTGGAAGTGAAGCATGCGCTGTCTTAAGCAAAACGACGGACCGAGCGCTGAGCGCAGCGAGAGCTCTTTTGTTGCCTGGTGGTTCAACCAGGCATCGCAGAGCTGACGCTCCACGTGTTTGCAAAAGAAAATATGACGGAAAATCATTTGGTACTTGGTTAGCGCACCGCAGGAGATCACGAGCGACAACGGCCACTTCACATTGTAGTCGAGAGTGAACGCATCGATCACCTTATAGCCTGGGTGGCCAATGGAGGAGGACTCGAACGTCGTCAGCGAATCTCGAACTCGTTTTTGTGCTCGTTGATGAATGGCCTCCATGTGAGAGATGAGGTTATGCGGCGACAAGAAACACTGTAAATCATCCTTGTACGGGTCGGACGAGCACGTCGACGTCTGGAGCGACAAATGAAGCAGCGATTCCAATCTGGGTAGCGACAACTTATCAGCACGCAGTTTTAGCTCTTCCTCAGCAACGTCCATAAAATCAACAAAGAAATCCCCCTGATCCATGAGGAAGTAGTGTTTCAATGAGATCAGGCGGTTTTGCAAGTCGTTCTCGCGCACAAACAGATCCAAAAGCGTTCGACTCGCAAACGCATGGGCCTTGTCGATCAGCTCTTCGTATACTGACTCACTCGAGGAATACACGATCTCTCCAGCAAACGGGCAGTCTACTTGACGATTGCATGTGCGAAAAACATTTAGGTACTTGCCTGCAGTCAAGATTTTTTGCGCTACTCGCGTAAGAAAGAGAGGCACTTGCGACTCACGAACAGTATAGCGGCTCTGCCAATACGTGGAGTACGGATTATCTTGAACATCCTCCTTACTCACTTGTTCATCTCGCCGGATCATAAATTCGTCGTACGGATCCACAAGATCTCCATGGTAAACCCACCGCTCCACCATTTTCAGATACGGCACACTGGCGCGCTCCATCAGGAAAGAAAACACCTTTCGTGCGTTCGAGTCGCCAGCCAATGAGGACATAATTCGCTGAATCTCCGTGAGCAACGAGCCACCGCCTATAGTTTTACGGCACGCGTCCACGAGCAAACTTAGCATCTCCAATGTTCGTAAACTTGGCTGCACGTGGTACCACAATTTCTGGATAGTGTAGGGCGTAGCTCCATCCATACCCGTTGCACCACATCGTGCCTGATGCTCGAGTTGCCCCACCATGATTTTATACTCCTTCACCAGCGTTTTCAATGCTGCACAAAGTGCGTGGTTCACTTGGCCGTACTCGTACCGAGAAAATTGCTCAATGTAGAGAGTCAATTTAAGGTAAAACTCACCCAATGGCAGGCACCGGGATGCCAAGGTAAGTAGTGACGGATCCATGCCAGGTTGATTGAGGCCAAATTTGAACGAGCGCGTTGACTTGGCGGTATCAACGCCATGAGTCTCCGTGACTGCCAGTTTAATATAGCGACCTTCCACACCGAGAAGGACGTACAGCAATTCGTCCACAATAATCGATTCTTGCACCGATGGTGGATACGTAGAAAGCGGAGCCATGTTCAAATCACCATCGTCTGCAGCGTGGTTTCTCTTGGCTTGCGGCTGAACAAACGCTTCGCCAGTCAAGTATGGCCGTTCGCGATTCCATTCGGGGTCGTAGGGCAGGTTTGACTTGGTCACCTTCCAGACCTGCAATGTATCGTTAATGCCATCGTTTTCCTTGCTGAGCGCGACTGTGGCGCGCGATCCCGATGAGTCCTCGTGGCCGTACCGACTTGGACGCACAGAGAGGTAGAGATCAGCTGTGTTCATCTTGAGCATGACTCTTTCGCTGGTTGCAATCGCTTTTTGCTGACCCCACAGCCTGCTTGCAGCATCCACGGACACGAACGAATCCTGGTTGCCCCCAGCGAAGTCCTCGCGAACGTCAGCGGCAGGATTCACAAGCCTCCACTTTTCGCTGTTCGATATCACTGGCCCCTTCTTCGTCGTCAACGTCTGCGTCGCAGCATCCACCGACAAAAACTGCCCCTTGCAGCTCCCACCCACACAATACAGCGACACAACGTCCGAGTAATGCACCGCCGCGCAATCCGAGCGCAGTGCAGTATTTTGCAGCACAAAGATCTGGTCGTCGTCTCCATCCAACCCGTCTCCGCTCACATCGATCTGCGCCAAGGTCGACGGCCGCGCCCGAGCAATGCCCATCGATGATCCTGTTGCTGCTGCTGCTCCTGAGCTCGTGGGTCTGGGCGGCAAGTGCGACGTTGTCTGGTGTTGCGGGTTGCTGTCCTTAACCGCCGAAATCCTCAGACACTGGCGACTGCTGAGCCTCAGCCTGATGGGCGAGTTGTAGAGAATCTCCGCCCCGCAACTGGACGGCTCCCTCTGCTCCTCCCCTCGCTGGAAAGGCCGCGTGGCAGACGCCCCCAGCGGCGACGCGCTGCTGCTGGTGGACGCAGAGTACATCGAGTGCGCGCCGAACTGCGACGAGGAGACG
>JAIKVD010000353.1:0-21519 GCA_024679075.1 Phytophthora uliginosa
TTTGGAGGTACTGCTGACGTCTTTGCGTCCCCAGGAGCTGGCTGTGGGTGACGGGACGTTTACCAAGACGCTGGCGTGCATTCGGTCCGTGCTGAGCGACCCCAGCTACTGGGTTGCTGCATCGGCATCGCTGACTGGAGACGCAGTAGCTGCAGCTGCAGGCGACGACGGCGCCGTGACGCTGTTTGTGTGTGTGAACCGAGTTCTTCTCAAGGTCGCGAGTCGAGGCGAGCACGTGCGGGACGGCGTGGCGGACCTCATCGTCCAGTGCGGCGAGTCGGTGAAGCCGAGCTCAACTCTGTCGGCCGTTGATGCGGCCGTAGCTCTGCAGACGTTGCAGTCCCTGGCTGTGGACAGCAAGAACCGACCGAGTTTGCAAGTCTCGCACACGATTCGCCTCTGTGTAATGCTTATGCAAATGCACGCGACTGTGTTTGCGGTGCAACTGCGGGCGTGTCAGTTCTTGCACCAAATGGCGCTGGAGGAGGACTGCAAGGAGCGTATCGGACGTTATGGAGGCCTGCAGGCTATCACGAGCGCGCTTGCACGCTTTACAGAGGAGACTGAACTGGTGGTCACAGCGTTGGATGTGCTGTTCTTTCTCTGTGTTGAGCTCGAGTATCGCGACGACCCGGTCGTAAGCGTTCCGTTTCGTGGGGCTGATGCGAGTGTCTTTCGCGGAGTTGTCAACGCTGTTGTTGACGCAATGCGCGTACTGCAAACTGTGGAATTGGTGCAAGCTAACGGCGTTGCCGTCCTCAATAGGTGCGTAGTGTCTTCAAGTACGACGCGTGTTGCTACTGTAGCAGAATATTTATTATGCGTTGTTGTGAATGTGTGCGCCAATTAACAGCATCGTGATGCACCCTCCCGTAAAAGAAGCGCTATGCTCACTGAATATTTGGGATGTCGCGGAGAACGGCTTGTCAACCACAGCGACAGATGAAGCAGCGTGTGATTTTGTGGAGCTACTAGATTCACTGCTGCGTGATCCCGTCACTTGTCAAACACTGGGGAAAATGCTCTCGAATGCTTCTCATCAATCTGATGTCTCAAGCGTAACAAAATCACGGTAAACTATTTTAGAATCGTGCTTGAGGACTTTCACCGTTGCTGACATGTGATCATTCTCTGTCTTCTGATGTGCAGCTTGAAAGCGTTAAATGGTCAAGTGGGGGCGCTACGCAATAGCCAGACTCTAAGTCAAGAGAGTGGAGCCCGCATGGCGTTCATTACAACCCGGTTGCATTCTTTGCTCAATGAAGCGAGCTGGGAGGAAGCTGGTGCGCCTATAAATCTTCAAAAGTGCCAACCGGTTTCGGTGGGCGGGATCAGCGGTGACTACGATGGTTACGGGCAATTCGTGTATTCGAGTTCTCATCCAGCTGTGCCATCGCACGCATCAACCCATTCTGATGATGATAGCGAAGATGAACTCCCTGTGGACTCGGGAGGAGGCTATGCAAACGATCCACGGAATGACGATGTCGATGGTTTGCTTCTTCGAGAAGGTCTTGGTTACTTTGAAAGGTTTCTCCAACAGGGGGCCAGCACAAATTTGAACTCCAACCTGACTGGTACAGTTACCCTTCCCAACACCGAGATTAACAACGCCAAACAGCTAGGTGCTTTGTGTAAAACCCCTTATGGAGCTAAGATCTGTGCAAAGGTCCATTCAAGCTCACCAAGTCAACCGTACGGCCGACAGCCTGATTCAGAGCCGACTGTTGTAAATACAATTCGGAACCTGACGAATAGTGATGCTGAAAAATGGCAAGCTTTGTGTGAAGAAAACACACGTGAAGCACAGAATATACAAAATGACCGTCGCCAAAGCACATCGGATAAGGAAGCTGAAAAATGGCAGGCCCTGTATGAAGCAAGTACGCGTGAAGTAGAGCGAGTTCAACACTCATTCCATGAGCTAAACGAGAGATATCGTATTGTTCTTCGGCGTTGTAAGGAGCAAACGAAGCTTCTTGCTTTACAAAATGTGTGCATTAGCAACCATGCTAACGAGCATCAACAGATACTGCGGCGTATGCGTACTCTGGAGACATCGTTAGAGCAAGCTGATCGACAAAGTCACGTTGAACGGGCGCTTCGATCTGCGGAAACAGCTCAATGTGAGCAACTTTCGCTAGCGCTTCATGAATCGGTTCGTGAAGCGAAATCTCTAGCAGCTCAGCAATCTAGTGCAGCCCGCGAGCTACAGCAAAAAGAAATAATGAGGACGGAGTACATGATGCGCACGCGGGAAAGCAAGCAGGACAAGCAGCGTGTGGAAGTCGAGCGTGATAGTGCGCTTATAAGAATTGAGGTCCTGAACCAAGAGAAGGTAAGCCACATGTGAAGCGGACTGATGCGCATGGCCATTAACAATCCTTCCTTGCATGCCGTAGATTGAGCTTCTACAACAACTCTCAAACTGCCGACGTGAGGGGTTTGAGGCATTGTTAATGCGTGAAGAAGATGTCGATGCCCGACGTCCTGGTGTGTTCAGCGAACTTGCAAAGACCGCTGCAACTAACCAAAGTTCTCGGCAAGCTGGAAGTTGTGCTCATCGCAGTGCGTTCTCGCGACGGAATTCCCTCCCTACAGAAGTATTGGCAACCCATCTATCGGAATCCACAGCTTTCACATCCACGTCACTGTCATCCAGTCGGCCTGCAAGTGTATACCCCATATACACTCGAACAAGTGGAGTCGATGAAGACCTCAATGATGATCCGAATTCTATTGAGACTTCAGAGATTCAAAATTGTTTGATTTCCGTTTTTGAGACCCTTGAGGCGTCTGTCGAAGGCTCAATTGAAGGCGTCCATGTGTCTACCGTGCGGCGGTTCTTTATGGAAAGCGGGTTGGTGCAAGCTCCCCACGTCCTCCCTGCTGATGTAGACGTGGTGTTAGCCGGTGTGTTGGCTCAGGCTCAGTCGAATCGTAAGAAAACTATTGTGCGAAAAGACTTCAATGGGATACCGTGGGCACCGCCAACCGGGTGGGCAAAAATGAAGAGGAGATCTTCACCAACAAAATACGCGAGTATTGTAGGCGACACTAAGCGCTATCGATTCTTCAGTCAAGACGCATTTAACGAGGCAGTGACACTTGTAGGTATGCGCAGGTTTCCTCGGTCCGATCTGCTCCGTGTACTCCAGACTGTCGTGGCTCTCTTCCTGCGGCCATACTTGCGTCAACAACAAACACTTCTCCGATCATCAGCGAATCAGCGAAGGAGATCATCTTCATCTTGTTCTATCAGTGGGAGTTCCACTTCCAGCATTGGATCGCCTTCCCAAGTTTGTTCTCGAGCCAGGAAAAGCATTCTGAGTGGTCTAGCACTACATTTGGGCCATGGAAATGAGAACGAGCACCTTCGAACTATCAAGCCCAGTGGAATCGACAAGGGAGAAGTTTACTGTCACTTGAATCCGCCATCGTCGATGAGCCGGTCGCACAAGAGGGAAGATGTCGTTTACTCAATGCTCGAAATGAATGGGGTTTTGAATCGAGAGCAACGACCGCTCGGTACAATCTGTGAATTCTATAGCGCTCAACACCATCCCAACGCAACAGCAGCTGCTGCAATGTCTATTACCAAGAATGAGGCCTTCGGATTGAGTTTCGAGCTTGTGCTCAACTTTGCAATAGACTTCGAGTTAATTCCATCATTTATGGACCGCGTAAGCCTCAAGCATCTCCACACCGAAGTCGCAGGACTGCTTAAAGCGTATTTTGCACTGCATGACAAGGATCCTCCGAGCGGGGCTGATGCAGAGACGTTGAAGAAGGTTGCGTTCGGTATGGTGCTGGCTCGACTTGCATTGGAACTCTTTTGCACCAAGGCTGGATATGAAACACCTGAACGGCAGATCACAGGTCTTCTTCAGTGGCTCGACAACTCACCTGGTCGTGAGAAAATCATGCGGAAAGCTGGTATGCCTCTTGTAATTCGCTTTTCCAGACAACTATACGCAGTTAAGGCATAGCAATAAAAGTACTCAACGCAAAAAAAGTTTAACTTTCCACTATGTATCATTGCAAGTTGTCCAAGCACTATATCTCATTGGTCTCAATACTCGCGAGCCGCAGGCTTGCCCCACTAAAAACTAGCTGTTCAAGGGGCAACGAGCTCATCACTCGGATGCTGGTCTTAGCACCACTGTAAGACTCAGATCCTTCTAAAATGTGGATAAGTGGGCATGGATAATCAATCGCAGTGTTTGAGCTTCCTGAGTCTGCAGTCTTGCTTTTGCCAGATTCAACAAGCGGCTCCGATGGATGACCGGACGTTCCGAGAACTTCTGCTAAGCACGAACTGGTAACCTGTAAAACCACCGCGACACCTTCGGGAGAAATTGGAGTGTGACGATGGCGCCCTTTGCTATCGATAATCTGTAGCTGCAAATGGCCCATGGCTCGTACTCCGGTCAAGTAAATGACATCTTCTTTTGCCGGCAGAGTGAGCCGTGGGGAATCCTCGAACATAGATACAACCTTGAGACAGCCAGAAGAGCACAACGCACTACCGACATGGTTCCGAATAAAATGCTGATGAACGGCCTCGAATACACACTGAGTTCAGGTTGCACACAGTGTGACTTTAAAATTTCGCACAGCTTCACACAGGTGCAATGACCAAGAACAACGTACCTCAACATCCGTGAACATACTAAGCTGCAGCTTGTACGGATCGCCTTTTGGCTCCTGCCAAGAAGCGAATGTGTTGAGCCGATCTAACAGGAGCTGGTGGAACTTTTCTAAGCTCCATCCCAGCGTACCGCTAGCGCTTCCTAAGCGAAGAAGCGCCAGCCAACAAGCGGGGGTACGACCACCCCGTAGTTCGTTTGCCAACTGCCAGGTAGCAGAGTCCAGTGATCCTCCCCGATATGCCACCTGAACGAAAAAATACGAGTGCACATTAGTTCGCAAATAAGAATTAGCAGACACCATTTCTTTCAAAAACAGCGTACCAGTTCCAGTCGTCGAATATCACGCAAAACCAAAGTCCGAATTTTCTCAAGCGCTTGCTGTTCATGATACATCAGAGCTGTAATTGGTTTGCGGTACTCGAACACTCCGCCACGGAGGAGCATTACAACTCCCTCCAGGTTCTTTCTGAATGCTGCTAGAAGATCGAGGACTTGTGTCACCTCCAAATTCGCTGGTAAACGGGGGGTCGTTAATCGTGTTTGTATCTGGCATCCGCGATTAGCAACCATCACCGCTAGTTGTGCCGTTATTTGCTTTTGTCGATCTCGACGCAGATAGTAAGGGTCCCATAACATACCTTCGGAGTGCGGGACACCTTCTGCCAGCACATCCCTTGGCAGTGACGGCCCACACGATTCGCTAATCCACAAATACGGGATAGCACTAACAATTGACACCCATGGCATCACCGCTAGCTTTTCGATAACAAATACAACTTCTGGGATGGTCAGTTGAGCTACGATGGCGGTAGGATGGAGGTGACCTTCGTCTTGAGCTGCAGGCCAAGCGTTCAGTACAAGATCAATGCAGGATTGGATCAGTAGCTGATCCTGGGGTGCCTTTACACTTGACGCGTAAACGCTTGAAATCACACCACGAAGCGTCATAATTGTCCACATACCAATGTCTGGCTTACTCAAAGGACTGGGAAGCTCTTTGACCAATGCTCTTTCTTCTGTTCTCAGCGTCACCAGAGAGCGGATTGCTGTGCAGAGTTCGGGATCCCCAAATTCCCCTTCTGATTTCCACTCAACAAACGGAAAATGATCACGACTAGTAACTAGTGCATGGAATACCCCCAACTGTTTCATGCATTGCTCTTCGTGCTCACTTATTATGGAGCAGCCTGTGGGAGTTACGGTAGGATAGGCTGCAATAGTGCTGGCAAATTCAAACGACTCCAGTTCATGCTTCAGAATAGCAAAACTGTAGTGTAAGCTCCGCTTCAGAGACAGAGACCCAGTCCCCCACTCTCGTTTAGTGGCAATCCGACTGATTCGCATGCTATCAAAAATGGTTTGCGGCGTTGCGGCGTGATCGCCGACATGTTGATTTGTGATCGATATCCATAAGCGAAAGTCGGAGTGAGCGCGTCCGTCTTCGAGAGAATCATAGATGCAACTCAACTGGGCAAACCGGTCATGGCGAATTTCTAGGTTTGGAAGTGCAACCCATTGCCCCTTCTCCATCGCTTGTAGAAGCATTGTTTTGAAAGTTACTTGGTCAGCAAGCAGTAACTGAATTGAGTCTGTTGTGTCCATGGTAGCTCCAGCTCGTCTTGCCACATCAGCGACTGCATCCACAAAATCAATGCTTGGTGGGCAAAACACAACGAGTGGAGCTCTGGAGCTGGAAAAGGATTGCCACATGAAGAATAAGTCACGATGCTTATCCGGAGCTTGTGCCGTTGCAGTGTGCGCTGCAGCTACAACGACTGTGGGGAGCGATGGCGTATTCGTCTCGGGAATTAACGAGATAGAATGCGTAAAGTTCACGGGGGCAGTATGCATTCGCTGTAACTCTCGCCCAGCAAAGTCTTCAATTTCGTACATAAATCGATGGGGGTGAACAGCGGTGACTACACATAATCGTATGAACTCATTCAGAGGTACTGGTACCTGCCAATCATTGGAACTTCCTGTTCCGAGCTCCAGCAGTGCCTTCCACGCAATCTGTCCATCTCCCAAGCTCTCCATCCTTGAGATAAATTGCCGAAGATCCCCAGATGCTTCTGCTAAATAGCAAATAGCCGACCAAGCTGTAGCTTTCATGCCTGTGGGGCGCAGCGAAAGCAGGCCCTTTAATGTGGGTCTGCAGGTATCCTGGCTGTTGCGTTCCATCTTTGAGTTAATGAGTGCGAGAAGGCGTCCGAGCATTTCTGTGTCAGTGGTTCGTCGACTATGAAGGCTGCGTTCACATGTGGACCCTATACTTTCGCCACCTACAGGATGAACAAGTCCATTTACTTCTTCCATACGGCACTGCCAAATTCGAAATGCCAGTAAAAATCTGAAAAAGAGGCGATCCTCGTCTCGGAGATTCATGACGATAGACTGCTGAAGATAGCTCGTAAAACAAGCCATGACTACCTCCAAATTGTTGTTGCTCTTATTGCTTACTTCACCTGCGCGAACCAGTAGTTGCCAAATCCACGACAGCGTGAACATCTTCTCGGCATTTCCATTGTTTTGCACCACGTCGAACTCACGCCAGGCCCATACCGCATCTAAGCACCTCTTTGATACAGCGATATAACTTGCTAAACTACGCCAGTGCGCATGAACTTTCTTATTTGCTTCGGCTTTTGTGTTCTTGAGAGTGTGCACTGCACTTCGGTTGGCCACAATTCGAAGTGCTTTTGAGTTATCCGCGTAAACCTGGTCAGCTTGTTCTGTGCTAAAGAATTCTAGTAGTTCTTCTTCAAGCCCCAAAATTTGTTCGTCGCAAATCACCATGTCTTGCTGAAGCGTTCGAATTTCAGTCAGCTCTCGAAGTCGGCCTTGAGATTCCAGGAGCTTCTGTAGAGCTTGAGATTCCACGAAAGGTGCAGTCATTTCAAACTGGATCACCGTGAGTTGGTTTAAGGAATCGGACAACCAGCTCGGGAGACCATTCGTATCTGTATAGATAAGGAAAACCTTACAATCATCACTGCCAAACTCGAAGATTGAAGAGTCCACCAGGGGCAAAATCACTTTTGCTCTTCCTGATCCACTTGGTACTCTACCTGAAGCCAGACTCGCTGGGGGGTGACACCAACAGTGATACCCGCCGCTGTTGTGGTTACCTGCACTGATATCATAGTTCACAGCGTCAAAAAGAGCTCGTCGTTTAGCTCCAATAAACGAGTGTAAGCTCCGCAGGCACTCCTTGTACACGTCCGTAAGAATCAAAGCGGACTGATGCTTAATGCTCGTCTCCACCGCTTTCCAGACTGCTGCATCCGTAGCTATATTGTTCGCCGATACAACACGCAGAGTTTGAGAGCTCAGATGCTTTTTCAGCCAGTCTGTAGCAACACCGTATGGGTCAATTAACAGAGGTAAGCGATAGCTGTGTAAAGCTATAACTGCATTCTCCAGCGCACTATCATCGTTCGCTGGTAATCCGTTCAAGCACATTTTGGTCAGATCCGCCTCACGAATCAAGAAAACTTCATGCAGTGGCCGCCTTGAGGGAGACAGAACGACTAAAGCGGAGATTGCTTCCTGCCAGTGCTGATACAACTGCACGCGTAATGCCCTCGTCAGGACAGAGGCGTAAGCAACTGTCGCTGTAGCAAGCAATAGGTCTCCTTGCCAGTGTGTGGCGAATACAGAATAAGAGTCATGCATTCGCTGCCATTTTGCTCGAGTGGAGGACAGTACTTTCCACGCGATGTTCGTGAGATGCAGTAGAGATGTCGTGTCTTGTAATTTTTCGTCCGCTCGCTGTCGCTCAACCTCCGACAAATCCCGCATTTCGTTTGTGTGTCGTGAGGAATTGGTTTGGTCACAAATATCCATCTTGCTTTTAACAACTTGCGCTTCGGCTTGCTTTAACAATTCTTGTTCACGTTGGAGTTGTGCGTGCTTTGGTTCGGCTAGGATAAAGTCCCGGGCAAAGTTCGTGCACTTTTGAACCCACTCGCACAAGACACCAGCTACCGCGTGCACAGACGCAAACAACTCCTTGTCAAAGTCTGGTGACCTGCAAATCGGAAGCAACGTGCTGACCATCTTCTCAGAGACTTTGCTCGGAACATCGAAAGTCATCAGTTTTTTCCAGAAGGCTGCCTTCTTCATTTCTATTGCAACGTTTTCCCAATAGTTCATGATGATTTCATCTGGGTCCATTTCATCATGACCTTCTACTGGATCGATACCAAGAAGTACGCCAAGACACTCTGATAGCTGGTAAATGGAGGAAGGTATATGTTCCATCGCCGTAAATTTATGGACCAGCTTGCGTAATCGGTGTCTAGCTGCCATTCGAGCATTAACTTCGCGTATAGTAACGACGCGGTCCATGATATCTCCCAAAACTGCCGTTTGTTCACTTTCTTCCTCTAACTCGCTTTCGTTGCTTTCGTCTTGATCAGAATTAGAATCTCCTCTTTCTTCTACCTCGTCGTCTTCGCTCGCAAACGCTTCGTGAAATACTCGTAGAGTGTCTTTCATTTCATCAAATATACCGTTAGAATCCTTCATCAGGTCTTGGTACTCCTTCGTGACAGTAGCAAGTCGCTCGCGTTGAGAAACTACCAAGGTAGTAGCTAGCTCGAGTGCCTTCGTTAGCTTTCCTGTCGTGATTTTCTCTCTTTCCAAAGTACCTGACATCCTGCGTCTCAATTCAGTTTTGTGCTGTACTTCTGGGAGCAACAGTTCGGCTTGGGCTTGCTCGACTTTCAAAATTCGCGCAGTCTGGTCAATAAATTCCAACCCTGCTTTATAGCGCGCTAAATTGACTGAGACCGCATGCTCTAGCCGATCATAATGTGAAGCAAATAAGCTTACGTGATCAACAAGCATACTTGCGTCTACTTGCATGAAGGAAATATTCCTAGGGATAGCAGCAGTCGAATTTTGGGTTTCTTCTGAAACACCCGAACTTCCTCTACTCGAACTAGTATCCATGAAGCAAGTGGTTGTATGGTAAACCTGAGCAGCAGCCTCGGCGAATTGTGTGGATGACTGTTTATCCGATGCCAAAGAAGAGCGAAACAGACATTTTTGCGCAACCGCTACCAAACCATCGGCAGACCAAGCCCCAACATAGTTTACATCACAGCATTTCAAAATATTGGGAAAGCGCCACAAAATTGAACCCCAGCTCAAACTTGGGGTCTCGTTCTCTGCTAAGAACCTCGGTGGTGGCGAAAAAATAAGGACAAGTTGGAGATTCTGCCTCACATGTCGAAAGAAAGAACTCAATATAGTGCTCTTTGAGCGAAGAACTGATGGTATCTGGTGATGTGTTGACGCAGATTGGTGGCTGCCATCTCGACTAGGCGGTGTCGACTTTCTTTCTCGCTCGATTTTTTCGCGCAAAATTGAAAGTATTTCATCATCGAGATCCTCGTACGTGACAACATCAGATGTCACGCTATGGTCTCCAAGAAATTGGTCAAGGATTCGATAGGGATACGAATCAGGGTCTAAATAATTATCTTTCACGATAAAGACAACTGGTGCATCCCGAGAGCGAATGCTTTTGAACATGGCAGCTCGAAATGCTGCAATCCAGTTGCTCGCATGAGTGATATCATCGTGACTATCTTTACAAAAAGACCCCTGTGGGGCTTCTTGTGCTGAAATGTGATACACAATGGAAGACTTTTTACATATAAAACACGCCAAGCGAGTAATCGTAACGAGTTTCCTTCCACGTGCCCCAAGTAACAAGACTGCTTTCCTATCCATGCGTAACAATCGACTCATTCGTAGGACATGCTTAACTACGAACGAGCACAGAACAACCTCAAGTGCTTCAGAAGTACCTGTTGTGTCTGATATGCTAGTTTCATCACGATACATCGTCATCATACTCCGTTCGACGACTGCTTCAACTTTGGAGATCTCGTTCACCTCATGGTAGCCGTTGTGATAGGTTCCACTCGCACTGGTCTCGCCAATAAACGAAAAGAGCAGATCATTTGCAAACCAATCCTGGGTAGTTTGGGTATGAAGTCCTGCTGTCTCTGAGCGTGTTGGGAAGAATGCATCATCAGTGATACCAAAAGTCGTCAATGCAATCTCAAGCGTGCGTCGGTGAAACAAAGCCGCCTCCTTTGACTCCATGATGCCGTCACCAAGTACACGAGCGCTCTCATGACACCACAAGCGAGCGAGCGCCGGCTTTTCTGCAAGTGTCAAAGTAGGGCGGATGATACAACAAATACTTTTGACGATTAAGAACAGTTGAGCCACGCGGAAGTTGTAGTGAAGCTTGATTGGATTGAACGCAGTATCCTTCTGCAGGATCGTGAAGTCATTGCTGGATGTCAACTGTCGGAACAGTTTCAGACTTGCCTTAATGATAATCGACTGAAGTTGATCGGCTCCTTTCGCTGCGGCTGATGATCCCCCGTTGGTAGCAGTTGAAGTAGCCACTGATTCTTGCGATCCTGATGGTAATTCACGGGGCGCGCTTGGGGCTAAAACTGAGGCTGGGTAGCTTTCACAAATGCTGCACAGGTCTGAATCCGAAAAGGGCAGCAAAGTTATCGGGACGAATCGCCGTACTAGACGTTCTAGGTCTTGAGTTTCAGTTGGGCTACGTTGCATTCTTGGACTTGGAACTTGTCGTGTCACGAACGGAAGAAAGTGTTGGCATGGAGTTAATAGGTTCGTGCTAGGGTCTACAATTGTATGATATTCGGTCATCATGCGCAACAATTCAAGAGCCGAATCCATTCTCCGGTCAGAATCGAAGCAGTGTAAATCATCGACATACACATGCAGTGTGTGTTTACTTGGACCACTTGGTGGAGTAGTTTTGACCGGGGTTGCATCGGAACCATTGTCATTATCAACTGCACGCGAACCCCGTGACTCGCGTTTAGAGCTCTCCTGCCGATCCACGCGAATCCGTTGAAAAACCGACTCAAAGCGTAGCAAAACGTCACTTGCTTTTGTATAGAAACCAGCGTAAACCTTTTCAATGCTAGCAGCATCTTCAGGTGATTCGTCATTCCCCTGCGCTTCAGTGTCAGTCGATTCTAGTTCAGACGGAAGTGTTGACGGTGGAGGAGCTACCGACACCTGGGTTCGTGAAAGTGCTGTACAAAGTTGCATCCAGGTGGATCCACATACCGACTTCCCACAATCTCTAGGACCACACAGGGTTGTTGGGTAATTAGCGAGTAGTAATTGACCGGACAAGCATACCGCTGCAGACGTAGCTACTGTAGGAACTAGTAGGCGATTTAAGCAAGAGTCGAGAGGAAAATCTGGTACTAAGCCAGAGCCCAATGAAATATATGCTGCTGTTAGCTCACTGGAAGCTGATCCCAGCAGCATTTTTACCCAGCGAGTATAATACTCCGTCCAAGGAAGCCACTTCGATCCAAAATCAACTGAAAATCCGTAGTCATAAATCGTTTGTCTTCGTGGCGAAGATCCTCCACCTGAAACAGCACTCTTCGTTTTGTCTCCGCCTGTAATATTTGACAGACTGCCTATCAGTGTGCCACTCGGGAAGAACAGTATAACCAGTCTCTTCAACGTGGATTGCTCGCTGTTTGGACCGCGAAGTATCAAATCATAGAGAAACAAGTGAAATTTGTGGCGCTCAAGAGTGTTTGTCGTGCCTCCTACTCCCCATACTAATGCCTGCACGAAGAGGCAGTGGATGGCAGTATCGCGTTGTTTATCGCTCGTCAAAGAGCCAAACTTTTTCCACGACTGTACAAGCCCGCTATGAAAAAGTGCAAGCATCCACTGAACCCGCTCCATCCCGCTGTAGGAGCTCTCGAAATTCGTGCTTACAAACGCTAGAGTAGCGGAGACCGTTTCTGCCATAAGCGCGTCCAATGCAACAAATATGGCAGCGGCATACCGTTCAAATTCTGTCTTGTGCACTGTTTTCCAAATTCCGTACACGTTTTCCCAGCCTTCCCCAGCCACGCTGCGACGATCTGTATTGACGTGCACAGCTCCAACGCGAGAAATAAAAGATGGTGAAGCGTTAGTAAGAGTGGTGGTCTCCATGATAACTCGAACATACTCCGGAATCAACATGAGTTTTCCTGACGAAAGGAGCAACCCTTGCTTATACCCTGGAGTATCATCCTGCATTTCTTCCACTGTGTAAAGTAGTTGTTCGCTCCATGACGCATCCAGGTCGCCGTCAAAGATGAACCACGTTTGGGTGCGCTTGTCAGCTTTGTTGGACGCCTTTGCCTCATTGAGAAGCTTGTAGAAAACACTATGCGAAGGATATTCCGCCGCTGGGTCAAGTAATTGACCAACTCGAAGAGCTCGAGGACACACCACGATGGTGCGTACTGGTGAAACAAGTCCTGCTTCGTTGTCTGGAACGCCGAATCCCAGTCCACGCGTGATGCCACTGCGCTCGTCAACTTTCCTCTTCGCTATTTGTGTGAGTGCTCGTGAAAGTGAAGTGTATAAACTCGTTTTGCCTGCTTGTATATCTCCCGACAGTACCACTGCACGATGGGTCCTCATAGTTTGCAGGAGTTGCACCGTTTTCAAACCAAACTCCACGCCAAATCGCTTCCATGAGCTTTCGTTTGTACGAACATAACTCTCCACATCATCTTCAAGACTTTTCTTTGGCGGAAGCGTTCCGCGTTGCGAACTTGGTAACATGGAGCTCCCACGTGACATCCACATCACACTCTTGTTCATGTGCAAGTCTCTTCCTAGTGCATGCGCACTAAAATCTCTAATGACAGCATCGATTAGATGAAGATTTGCTGATGGGACAATAGAACCAAGGACCTCCCGAAGAGCCTGGCTAACATTTCGATACTCCATCCGTTCATCGTCGCGTTTTGCGATGGCTTCAGCGGTAGCATCTTTTGATACGACTTCTCCAGTTGTTGGTGCTTCGTCACTCTCATCGTCCGGGGTAATCAAGATGCTCTTTCGGGTGCGCCTGCGATGCTCTTTCTCAAGGTTGTTGAGCTCGGTAGCACGCTTCACAACAATTTTTATTTGGCGTAGAGTCACCAGTTTATCCCCAAGGACTTCAATTTCATCCGTCATCGCTGTTGGTTCGTTGATGAGCTCAAATCCCCGTGCATACGCGGTGAGCGCGACAGTAACTAGCTTGGCCAATACTGAGGTGTGCACAAATCGGCCGCACTGAAGCTCGAATTCAGCCAGTATTTCAAGGTCTGGAGATTGTACGACGATGGTTCGGAAGAAGAACCGTGCATCCGGGATTAAATCTCTGTTTTGTGACGCACAGTACGAAGACATTATGCTGCGATGCCCCGTAGTTAAAGTCAGGAGAAACATTGCCCCTCTTCGAAGTCGAACTTTGTCTCCAACGAGGGTGCACTGCGCATGCCTTGCAGCGAGACTCGTCATAACTTGTGAGCATAACATTGTTACCATGGATATGGTCGTCGGATCCAAGAGTTGCATATTATCCATGCACAACCAGGCTCCAGATGAGGCTGTGGCCTTGATGAAATTTGCCAGATCGTCAAATGATAATTTCCGGTTGGCGCACTGGAATGTGACGTACAGTCGACCACACAACCGAGAAAACTGGTGGCAAATTGTAGACTTGCCGATTCCAGCAGCGCCTTCTAAACACACGCCTTTAATCATCGTGCTTGCTGCCTGTGCAATCGCATGGTAGCAACGCAGTGTTAGAGGAGTCACTAGTATTCCGTTTGATCCATTGCCTAAGTACTCAAGGCCATAGGGTAAATATGACGATGACATCACCGTCACACTCAACACGCTGTCAATAAAATAAAAGCGTGGCTGAGCAATCCATGTTAAACTAGGCGGATGACGCGGTAGTGCGACTTGTTGGCTTTTTCGACGCATTTCACGGGAGCTGTCACAATTCTCTTCGACCCACATGCCTCCGAGTTCTCTAAGGACTTCGCTACTGACATCCCGTAGCTGTGTCAGCAAAAGTATCACATTTCCGAGTGCTGCTTTGGCATGTGGGTATGCAGCTACCTTAATCTCTCTGCTAACAGCATCGAGATTCTGGTAGAGACTATTTGTAAGCTCCGTCCAAGCTTTTCGCTGGTTAAGGTCTTGATAGGCTTGCTCCGACTCGATTGTCCATACGTAGTGAACCGCTGCTAGAAGGGATTGTTCAGGCCAGATCAAGCACCACTTACGAATTCTTACGAGGTCACTGCAAGCTGCCCGGATGGAAGCGTGGAGAATAGTTGACATAGACGACTCCACTTTTGTCAACCACACGGGCATCGGTACATCAGCTGTGACAATTGGAGAGCCAAGCGGAAATGGCTCACCTGCAGAGCTGAGCAATGCAGTAATTTCTTTGGCTGCATTTGTTTGAACGCCACTGATCCCTGGAAAACATCGTGAGAGGGCTTTCCAAAGTGTGGCATCTCCTGGAACCCCTGCTAGGGCCAATGCAGTAACAAGTTCAGCATCCGATAGGAAGTAAAATCGAGCGAAACTCGAACGTTTGTTCTCAAAACCCACCCGAACGCCTCCTTTCACTATTTCCAGAAGCTCCCGGCATCGGTTCAAGTCTGATATTAGCGCTGTTGACGGGGAAGGCGGCGCTATATCCAAGTCTCGCACTTTCGTCGCCCGTGGGAAGTACGCTTTACAAATTGGCTGGTTGAGAATCGTGGCATGGATCGATCGGTAGAGCCGAGCTGCTTCAGCAAAGAACTGAGACTCTTTTGATTCTGCCTCAACGATACCCGCCGCAAAAAGTGGTGTCAGTTTGCGCCATAATTGTTCGATCAGTTTGAGCATCTCAACAATCCGCCCTGTGTCGGATGCAAATGCTTGCCATAGTGCGATATCTTCAATGAAAGGTCCGGCATGAGCCATACATGATAGAGTTTGCAGCCGTAGGAGGTGATCTTCCATTAGAGAAACGATACGTTCAGCACATATTTTATCGAGAACGACATGCCACGCTTCAGACTCCAGATCTTCTGTAGTAATGAAAGGATCAAGCACTGCACTCGAAGAAAAATGATGCTTAGATGCTACAAGTTCAAAACTTGTTGCCTCCCATTCGTCCCCCATTTCATTCAGTGCTCGCTCAATCTGCTGTTCTTGTGTTGCATTGCTGCTAATGTCGACTATCTCGTTGACCATTTCAAACGCTCCGTTCTCGAGTAGTTTCAGCAACGTGATAGTCTCGTCGGCGATGAAATCAAGTCCAATTAGCGCCGACACCGCTTTCATGTGCCGCTCTTTCATGGCTGGATTTTGAATCGCTACAATCAGCCGGACGTTCTCCCTAAAGTCTGTCATTTGCTTTCGTACTGTTTCAGCTGTGATCGCAGCTGCAGCGGAATTCAATAGCAGCACGCTTGACACGTTCGCAACCACTGTGAGCATTTGCTGTAACGTGAGAAGACCTTCCTTCCCCGGTAGATCAAATACGTTCCCGCGCAACCATCTTGAGTTCATCTCGCGGAACTCTCTCACTGTTTTCCACAGTTGTTCGTACGGCGCCATCTCTTCGGCGATATCATCGAGCTTGCTGAAATCAGTAGGTTTCCACTGCAATTTCTGCTCTTCTTTGACAATCGTCTCCATAGCCTGACGGAAAATGTACATATTATCCTTCATCTTCGCAAGTTGGACAACGTACGTAGCTGCATGCCGTAGATCTCCCTTTTTTGCAAACCCTCGAACTTCCCCTTCGAACTCATCAATTTCCGCCTGAAATCGCGATCGTTTTGCGATAAACATGGCTTCAATCCTTGCGCGCTCATTTACAAGCAGTGTTTCTGCTTCTTTCAGTAACTTTTCGATATGGCTTCTCCATTTCACGGTTTTTGCCGTCGATGACAGTAAATCTACAGAGAGCCGAAATCCTGTCACGGATGTCGATGAAGCATCATTGTCATCGTTCAGTTCGGTGGTGGGTGCGTCTAGCGGGGAATCGATTGCAATGCTGCCAACGTGCATGCTCTCCCGCTCAAATAGCAAGAATCGAAGACGCTGTTTGATGGCGTTGCCTTTCTCTTGAAGTTCTTGCAACTTTGACGTCTTGAGTGAATACACAAATGCCTCCGAATCTACCAGCTCGTATAAGTCCAGAGGTTTCTTCGCCAATAGAGCAGCTATTTCCTTATATTGCTGTCGTAGTTCAGAATTCATCCGACCAGTTCGCTGCTCAAAGGCTTGAAGTAAACGAATTGTCCATTGAGCCAACTCTGAGTGCAGCTTTGTGTTGATATGTCGGCAATCAACGGAGAAAAGACCCAATTGTTGGGAATGCCTATTGTCAATTGCAAGCTGCATCGTGGTGGTTTGCACTCGTTCCATCTCGGCGCGATAGCTTTCCAGCTCGCCATTTTCCTCAAGATCAAAACAGTCAACCGAGCTCACATAGTGGTGCGTTAGCGCGAAACCGCCATAGTCAGTTTGCAACTTTCGCAAGTACTGCAAGTTCTGCTCGATGATTGCGCGAATACGAATCGTAGCCACCACGATGTCATCTTCTTGTGATGCTACATTCCACAAGAATGGCGACGAGGAATTAGGTAGTGCCAGTGGCTCATCAAACTGCGTCTCTATCCGACCAAGGTTGTAAAATAACTTCGGTATGTTGTGGAGAACGTTCAGCAGACGACTCGGGATATCTACCAAAGGATCACGAAACTGTAAGCAATGCAACATACTTGTCAGAAACAAAATGTCCAACCAAACTGCTAAAGATGATTGCTCCCGGCAACGGAACTTACTTGGATTTGACCGTCCTGCAAAGTCAGGGTGGTCAGCAAGCCGGAATACGCTGGTCGTTCTCGAACTCGGAGATTGGAGTCACTGTCTTGACTTTCTTCATACATTCCCCCGAAAAGCTCGAAAAACTTGACGTAAGCTTGGATAGATTTCATGATAAGTGAACGGATCTGAAGTGACATGACTGCTGCTACCGTATCAAAAAGGTGACGCAAGCGGAAGTTAACTGCTGCCTCAGACGTGTGAATCGAAAACGTCTCGGCTCGGATTGCACTCTCGAACATCACTTTCGTTTTTGTGTACCAATTTTCCATCACGAAAGATTTCATTTTGGCGGAATAGGCAAGTTGGGCTCGTTCGAACTCGATGATATCCATCGGTTCGATGGCATCACTTAGGCCATGAGCGCTGGGTAGATCGACGAGGGAGACGGAATTGTGTACATCGTGCCACATATACCAAAGCGCCCGAACCTGCGGGTTTGATAGAACCAACAGGGACATCAGCTTTGCATGCACACGCTTTCGGCGGACGAACTTGCCGCGCGCTCCCTCCGACCGCGAAGACCCATCGCTTCTAGATTGTGTCGCAGTCGTGTTCTTCAAACGCTTGGAAATGCGGGTACTTGCAATCCGACCTCTTTTCACAACCAGAGTTTTTAAGTCCCCAATACAGCCGTTGGGTCCGTCGCTACTCCCCCATTTCCACTTCGATGGGAGAAGGGCGTGCACAGGCACTCCTTGTGGAATGCCGAGACGCTCACAAGACGTCGCACGCACGAGCAAATAGTTCAGAATTGCTTTCTTGGCACTCGCGTAATAATTGTCGACAAACTCTTGGTGAGCGACTTCCATGACTTTTTCGATATGTTCACTCGACGGGCCCATGATATACTTTACAGCGGAAGACACCACTCTCGTCTCTAGATCAGTTGGAAGCGGCGCGAGATAACAACGGTCGATGAGCTTGTCGTCAGACAAATACTCGAAGTATCGTTGTTCTGGTGTAGAATCTGAGACCAATTCTTTCCTTCGCTTGGGCTGCAAAGGCCTGATGACTGGTTTCTCAACGAACACCAGTCCTCCCGTCAGCTGACCCGGGTATCCGAACTGGGAAGCAGACTTTTCGGTCATTAAAAATGCCGCAGTTTCGGTGAAATTGGATCCAATTCGATTCGAAGGGAGTAAGCAGGACAAGTTCTGGTCAGGTTCAACGCAAAGTGTGCGGCTCAGTCGATCAAAGAGCTGCGGAACACGACTCTCTTCTGTTTGTTCTTGCACCGTAATCGTGTCGTCTCTAATGTCTCTTTCTTCGGGCAGTGCTTGTGATGGCGGCACAGGCATGCTGACGCGGCTGGTTAATGGGCTTGCTGACTTTTGATAGCGCTTTTGCAGTTGAGTTGAGCGAGGGGACGACTTGTTTTCTAGCGCGTTTGATCCAAAAGATGTCGCTGGTGGTCGCGGAGGTGGTCCAAACGAAAAGTCAGGGATCTCCTTAGAACGGTCAAGAACGGGATTAAGCTGGATCGATGGAGAAAAGTTCGAGCCTGACAGAAAAGAATATCTGCGCAGAGACATACATCCGCACAACTGGTCATTATCCCCAAAAGACTGCGCGCATGTTGCATACTACATGAGCTTACTTTGCTTTTGGTGTTTGAACGGATCTAAGGGCAGCTTGAGCACGCAAGTTTCGCTTGACAACACTCTCTCCTGTTCTGATTTCGTACTCAAGTCGTGGAGAAGAACGCTAGAATGCGACCCAGTTAGGGAAAGGTATATCGGATTGTAATCCTGTCTGTGCACGTACGTACCGAATCACGCGGGAGGAGATGACGCTGGATAACTCGATCTGCACATACAATGACTCCGACACCAATATTCAGCTCCACCTAGTCAACCGAAAACAGCGTAGGTGAGTTGTCATGTGGAAAGCAGCAATTGGTGTGGCCACACGTACTCTGGTACATTGACTCATAGTGTTCCCCAGCTTGTGGATCACTACCGTCAACCATTCTTGGGCACGTGCTGCGTCGACTGAGCTCCCACAACAAGAAGCCATCTCCACGAAACTAAACGCAAACACTTCTCCGAGCCGGACTACACTGGCAGCTCTGTTACGTCCACCAGTGGATCCTGCTAAATCGGACCTAGACGTAGTTGGGGGCAGAACTGCAGCCAGTGCTGGGTCTGGTACTTCCGAGTCGACCTGGATGTAGAACTTGCTCAGGAACTGCTTATCAGGCTCTGCGAAACGCGTATGACACCCCAGTAAGTCATTCAGTCCATTGTAGCAGGAACTCTTTCTCTTCACTCACCAAACAAAGTGATCCGAATGCCCAAAGGTTGAACTCGCAGATAGAACGTCCCGAAGCCGGGAATTGAAGCAGGCATTTCCATGGCAATCTAAAAAGCACAAAAACATTCAACGCGTACTGCATTAGCCAGCGTCATCCAAGAATTCATAAGAGTCACTGTCATAACGCACCTGGGTCTTCACCCAGTCGCACAAAAACTTCCACACAAGTGAGCACTCGTTTGTTGTCATGGGAACTGACATCATGAGTGACTGTGGGGTCTTCGGCGACAAAGTCGACACCTGGAAACTGCGCGGCGATGCCACTTGTGCTGGAAGTTGGAGAATGGGATTCGCCTCTCGCGGATTCACCGGCGGGAGCGACCCAGCAGGACCAACTCCCGGTGAAGCTCCACGGTCGGCAGAACTTCCTTCATGACGCGAGTAGCTTCGCGGAGACAATGCCGCGAATATCTCCGACTCGCGCACAACTTCATTGTTCGGGAATTCCATGGCATCTACCAACGAAGAACGCACCAACAGGTCAAGAGGTCAAGGGTAAGTGACCCTTCAATGTGTATTGCGGACAGAAGGTATCTTTGTCTGTCGTTACATAAGGTATCCCTCGGACTGTGCGAGTGCATGCGCCGAGCGCTTGGCATCGTTGAACAGGTCGTTGGTCTCCTCGATGTCGTCCACCGCCACCTCCGAGCGGCCTTGCGTCTCTGCGAGGATCCGGGAGGGCGTCAGAAGCTGGACGCTGTATCGCAGCGACGTCTGTGAGCCGATCTCGCCCAGACGCACGGTGGCGTCTTCCATGAGCTTGATGCTTTCTGCCTCAGCACGGATCTTAATGATCTGCACCATTTCCTCCACGGAGTACGGCATCGTGCGGATGATAAGCATACGATCCAGCAGATCAAGCGGCACGCCGTGAGGAGACGACACGTCAGTGCCGCGGATCTGGCAGACGCCGCGGTTGGTGGCAAATACGACAATAGGCGCCAGCGTCGACTCCAGCGCGCGGTTCAGGTACGTGAAACACTCAATGTCCAGCATGTGAACCTACAGACATCATGCCAAAAAAAGTTAGTATCACGTTCCTCAATCTCACACAGCGCACGACTGCACCATACCTCGTCGACGAATAGCACACCGGGCACGAGCTCCGCGACACCTTGGTCGATGTATCTGTTGACGACCTTGTTGATCTCGGTTCGGAGCTTCTCCGTGATCTCCGTCTTCTTGGGCTTCATCATCTGCCCCATCATGGACATGATATCCTGTCCGCCTTGCGGCCGCGCGTTGGCAATGTCCAGATCATGCAGCGTCACGTCCTGAATCAGCTCCTTCTTCTTGTGCACGTCGCCCTTGGGAATGGGGACGTACTCCTCCGCCTCCAGGTCGTACTCGGTAGCGTAGGCGTCGGAGCGTCCGACGCGCTTGACGCTGCCGTTGTTGGCTTCAACGTAGATGACGTCGCCCACCGACACCTTCTCCTTCTGCAGCGACTCGTAGATGCTGGGGTCGAGCCGCAGCTGCTTGGAGCCCTTGGTGGTCTTGAGCCCCACGATGACGTGGGAGATGGTCTTGCCGTAGCCGCCCAAGGGGTTCTCCGTCTCCTCGGGGGTCATCTCCGTCACCTCTCCCTCGTACACCTCCTTGCTCTCCTTGATGCGCAGGCCGATGGCGCGGCGGAAATTCTCCATCAGGATCTCCGTCTTCTTGACCTCGGACGAGTACACCTCCGACCCCACCATGGGGCAGAACGGCACCTTGGGTCCCAACTCTTGGGAAATGCCCAGCGCCAGCGCCGTCTTGCCAGTGCCGGGCGCTCCCGCGAGCAGCAGCG
>JAIKVD010000354.1:0-21480 GCA_024679075.1 Phytophthora uliginosa
CGCGGCGGCGTGGCGTCCTCCTGCGGGTCCACGAGCGGCTGCTTTAACTCTTCGTCCGGGAGGTCCATGACGTCTGGTTACCTAGGCGCTTATGTATGGGGATCCTTCTTTGACAAGTGAATGCGACTTTTCTTCTTGATGTTTTAAGTGCGAATTAGACTAATACGTGGTATTTAGTGCTAAATCTTACTACGACGACTTCAACATGTCTTGGCAATTTGCCAGTGGCCCAGCACTTCCTTACTTGGCCTTCTTACTTGGTCGATGAATCGATACCTACAGAGATTTGTCCGTTAGTTTAGCCTAGATATTCCCAACGATGTCAGACTGCATGCAACTTACCGTTGAGCTGCTCCAGCGCGAGCATTAGGGACTGCGTTCCGAGACGGCCGTGACCTTGAGCCTTGACTGCAACGTACAGCTGATTGGCGAGGGCGAGACCAGGAAGCGACAGGTTCATGCTGTTTAAACAAGGTAACAATGGTCACCATGAGTTCCACTCAAGAAGGCATCAACCGGCCTGAGGAAAGAAATTCGTGTCCTCACCTCTCAGCCTCCTTCAGTGCAATGCCCATATCCTTGACAAAGTGCTCCACGAAGAAGCCAGGGTCGAAGTTGCGCTTAGCGATTCGAGGTCCGAGGTTGCTAATCGACCAGGAGCCGGCAGCACCAGCACTCACCGCACGAATCGCCTCCTCCACGTCGAGACCACTCTTCTGCGCGTACAGAAGGCCTTCCACAACGCCGATTATGTTGGTAGCGATGAGGATCTGGTTCACCATCTTGGTGTGCTGACCGGCGCCCGCGCCGCCCATGTGGCGGATGTTCTTGCCCATGATTTCGAACAATGGCATCGTCGTGTCCACGGTGTTAGCATCCCCACCAACCATGATCGAGAGCGTTCCCTCACGAGCACCAACGTCACCGCCCGACACGGGGGCATCCAAACTTGAAACACCCTTCTGTTTGGCAGCTTCGTAGATCTCCTTGGCCAGCGAAGGCTCGCTGGTGGTCATGTCGACAATGACGCCGCCCGACTTGATGGAGGACAGCACACCCCACTCGGGGTCCAGGAACACCTTGCGCACGTCGCTCGGGTAGCCCACGATACCGAACACGATGTCTACATCGACAGCCACCGAGATCAGCACCGAGAAGTTTCAACATAGTAGCAACAGTAACCATAACGCACCGGAAACCTTGGCCACCTCGGCGGGGGAGCTGGCCACCTGCGCGCCCTGCTCCTTGAGACCCTCGCACTTGGACAGCGTGCGATTGTATACCGTCACCTCGTAGCCGTGCTTCTACTCCCCGCGCAGCAGTCAACACAAGTCAGCCGACCGGCCCCTTCCTCTCCGCGATTGCATGCTCAACGTACCAGGATGTGCCCGACCATACTGGCGCCCATGACGCCCGTTCCAATCCATCCGACTCTGCATTACCAGGATATTTTGTGAGCATTAATTAAAAAACAGATCCTCGGTATTATATAATATCCATCTCAAGTGCTGCGCTGAGCCATACCTGGGCTTCACAGCGACAACCATTGTCTTGTTGTTCGTGGAGATCTTCGCACGAGGGTGCTAAATGAAAAGTGAGTCTCTCACTGATTCCTGTTCGGTCCGTCATTGGCCGAAATGCAATCGTACCTGTTGAACAACGAGATGGCCCCACGTCACTTCAACAAGTGCAGTCTCCTCTACGGAGGTACAAGCAAAGCATGGGCTGCTACCCTGCTACACCGATTCGTGCTTCGCAAATAGTCATGCTTCTGTACTTTTTCGTGACACGCTGCACAACTAATTTTCTTCAAAGAGCTGAAAATTACTCAAAGACAGCGGATTTGGACAGATCTCATTGAGCTGAAGCCAATCATGGTCTTAGATTTCTGAGATAGCAAATATTACGGATACAAGAACTGTTCAATTGTTCGACTTTCAATTCCAGAAATCGTAAACCATTATTAGTGATGGCCCGACTAATTAGCGTGATCGGTGTAGCTGAAGACGTGGTGCTTTGCGGCATTTTCGGTTTGCATAGTGTCGCTAACACATGATGCAGGAAGATTTATACAGTTACTTGAAGTCACTTTAAGGCTTTACAGGAGACAAAAAGCGAAAGACATTTCTTGCTGGTAAAATTGAAGCGGTGGCGGTGGTGAGATCCCGCTTCCGGACAGCACAGGATCATCCACGGCTGATTAGCTGGTGTTAGTCGAATGACTTGATGATGCGAGAAGTTTGCTACACCACTTCCACATCGTTGGTTTTCTCCGGATAAATACCTGAAGAAGCGTAGCGCAACGTTAACGAATCCGATCACAACATTGGCATCATTCAATACTTGCTCCGTACCATTTAGCTGCTCCAATGCAAGCATCAATGCCTGCGTTCCCGAACGCCCGTGTCCTTGCGCCTGCACAAACGCAACAAATTGTTTTTAGTTGCGCTATTCATATAGAATGAGAATCCAAGTCCACACCAATGTACCTTTACAGCAATGTACAATTGATGCGCCAGCGAAAGCCCAGGGAGCGATAAGTTCATCCTGTCACAGCGTGTCATCATAACGTTATACTTCAACCAGGAGTAGAAGTTGATGTGAGACGCACGACGTACTTCTCTGCTTCCTTCAGAGCGATGCCCATGTCCTTTAGAAAATGATCCACGAAGAAACCAGGATCAAAGTCACGCTTGACGATGCGGGGACCCATATTACTGATCGACCACGAACCAGCCGCACCAGCACTCACGGCGCGGATAGCTTCATCCATGTCGAGACCACTTTTCTTCGCGTAAAGAAGACCTTCAACAACTCCAATCATGTTCGTGGCTATCAAAATCTGGTTCATCATTTTTGTGTGCTGGCCTGCTCCAGCGGGTCCCATGTGGCGAACGGTCTTGCTCATAACGCTGAGAAATGGCATTGTTACGTAGACTGAATCCATATCGCCACCAACCATGATGGACAGCGTTGCATCACGAGCGCCAACGTCGCCTCCCGATACAGGAGCATCAAGCGTCGACACACCTTTATCTTTGGCAATCTCATAGATCTTCTTTGCCAACGCAGGTTCACTAGTCGTCATATCCACAATGATACCGCCAGCTTTCATTCGAGAAAGCAAGCCCGAGTCCGGATCAAGCACCACCGATTTGACGTCGCTAGGGTATCCCACCATGATGAACACAATGTCTGTTGTCCGAACAGAGCATCAGACGGTTAGTTGATAGCAGAGATAACAATGCTGTGACAAGACCCTACCAGAGTTCTGTGCTACTTCGGCAGGGGAACCAGCCACCCTTGCTCCTTTTTCCCGTAAACCCTCGCACTTTGAAAGCGTTCGGTTATACACAGTAACTTCGTAACCATGGTTCTTTAGAAAGGAACAAGTGAGCACGTTATGTTAATGCACGATAAAATTTTGGTGTCAATAATTCAGAGCGTACCATCAAATGCCCGCACATACTGGCACCCATGATGCCCGTTCCGATCCAGCCGACACTGAAACGAACAAGTAGTGAGGACATCGATACTAAAACTAATAACACTACAATTTCATCTCACCGAATTTTGATACGAGAAGGCGTAATGAGGTCGAGCGTCTGGGCTGGAAACAGCGCTGCAACAACACAATCAACACACAGTCAGTAAGAAAACCGCTCCAAAGGCAGTGTATGAATCGGGCAGTATCGTACGGTTTGTCTTCAACGTCGGGTCCTCCAAGTCTGGATGCACGGGCGTAGTGATCTGCTGTTCAGCAGGTGCAACCGTCGTGGCAGGAGGAGACGCAACAACCTGCTCTTCTTTCGCCCGGCTCTGAGGGTTTAGTACGACTAGCTCGTCGTCAATCACAACGCGGCTCTCCGAATACGACTTGAACAGGTGCTCACTCAGCCGATGGTTGTGTTTGTTGATCTGGGCCACCACACGGACGACATACTTGTTCTTGCCTTGTCCCTCAGGGTCGTTGGGTTTGCGCTCCGAGATGCAAGCGCGGATCATAGCGGGACACCCCATGTAGCGATAGTGCTGTCTCGGTCGCTTTCCCTTTCCACGCGGCTTCGTCTTGACGCCGTGCGTGCACAGGTAGAGCTTCTTCACAAACCCGACACTCTCGTCAATGGGCTCCTTCAAGCTGTTCCTTTTGGCAGCTCGGGAGTTGACCGCTTTAGCGGAATCAGACGTCCGCAGTCGCATAGGCTGGTGCGTGGCCTCGCAGTATTCCTCCATGGCCTGGTGGAACTCCTCCCACGAGTCGAAGCATTGCTCCATGCCCACGCACTGCACGAGCGCCTGCTCCTCCTCGGCCATAGGAAGGAGGCGATTTGTGTCCACCTCGGCCTCTTCTTCGTCGTGCTCCCCATGCAGCTCCGCGTCGGCCTCACGCTTGCCCAGGAGCGTCGTGAAAGCCGTCGGTGTCTGCTGTTGCTGCATCGTCATGGCCTCACCCACGCTTGCATGGGCCCCTGCAATCATGTTAGCATCGGCGTCGGATGTTATAGCGTCTAAGCTGCCGGTGTCCTCCTTCGGAGCCGTGGAGAAGTCCGCGCTGCCGTCGAGAGACCCACTGCGGCGCTGCTCCTTGCGCGCCGAGTCCATTAGCTTTTGGCACTGGAAAAGGGGGTAAATTTGAGTTGTTGCAAAATTTGGGCGGGAGTCACAAAACTCAATCTAGAATACTATAAAATAGTTTTTTCGTAGGTTGGCCTAGGAACTATTTTTGTAGGTTGAACCCTTCACTTTTGAACGGCTCAAAGCGAAATGGCCGGTGGTAACGCGTATAGTCTGCGCAGCCGGCGCTCCGCCTCGACGTCCTCAGAGGACTCGGAGGACATGGAGCCCGTCACCAGACGCAGCACTCGACGCTACGGCGACTATACGCCGGAGCCCGTGCAGCGGACGCTGGAGCTGCGCTCTGGCGACCTGGACGACGACGACGACGAAGATGACAGCGACTTTGAGGAGCTGGACGACTACCGCGGCACAGTGTACCGCAGTACGACGTACCGTCCCCCTCAGGTAGACGAAGAAGACGTGATCGAGCCTGAGAGCGTCCACGAAGAGGAAGAGGAGGACGTAGACGACGTGCCGGAAGTGCGACGCTCTGAACTCAAGCGACGAGCAGCAGGGGCCGCCGCCTACTTCAAGCAGCACCAGAACGCCGGTGGGCTGTGGCAGAAGGTCACAAGCTCCAAGGTCGTGAAGACGACGCTCAAGCTGCTGCGGAGACTGTGGCGCTTGGTGCTGCGCAACTCGTTCATGGCGGTGAACGTGCTGTGGCTGCTCGCGCCGCTCTGCTGCTTCGTGATTGCAATTACAGTTCCGCAGTATCTGACGATTGCGATCCAGTATGTGGACGTGCTATCGTCCAAGGTGATTGGAGCACGGGGAACTGCGGACGCTGGCTTGGAGAAAGGAGCGATACGGTCACTCGTGCACGAGATCGTTGACATGAAGCTGGTGGGGATGAACGAAGAGATTGGATTGCTGCGGCAGACTGTGCAGACCCAGGAGCGTGAGATTGAAGCACTGAAACTCCTCCACGACACGTTGCGCCACGCCCATGATGAAGCTCAGCAGAAATTCAGCCTCGCAGAACCTGGCAGTGCCATCACCGTCCACATCGAGAAAGTTGTTGCCAAGCACACGGATGAACTCGTCAGTTTTAGAACTGCTGCTGGCTAGTTGATGAGGAAGCTGGACACTTACTAATTGTTTATGTCTGTTTTTTTACGTTTGTTAGTGGGAGAGGTTCATGGACACCACTGCGCGCCTACAGCAAGATGTCCGCGCTGCGACGAAGCAACAGTCGGCTCTATCGTCTGTAGTGAAAGAGCAGGAAGAGAAGATGGACGTACGTTTGGGTTGTATGCTTCCATGCACTGACGTTAGGGCAAACTGATCATTTCTTTGTGTGTGTGTGCAATTCGAATAGACTGTGCAAAACATCGTGAAGAAGACAGTTGAAGCGACCACGGACTCTGTCGATGAGTATGCACGTGAGCGTGAGATGCGAAAAGAATTCATCGCCTGGCGTGACTCATTTGAGCGCGATCTGCAGTCCGAGATGAAAAGTAAAGTGCAGGGCATTGAAGATCGCATGTCAAAGGTGCTGCAGGAAGAGAAAGAGTCATTCTCTTCGAGTGCGGACGCTCTCCGAGGTTTGGATGCCACTGACCCGGGAATCCTCCGCGTGATTGAGGTCGCGGTCCAGGCCGTTGAGATTAAGAAAACGGGGCGAGTGGACCACGCCGCTCTTGCGAACGGTGCCTCTGTTATTTCTTCGGAACGGTACGTCATTTCCTTGCCCCCCGTGCATGGGAAGATACTGATTACTTGTTGCTTCCCACGTTTCATGTTATAGTGACCTGCTCTACCAGGATAACTCGTCGCCAGCGCTTTTCTTGACCCAGCTTTTCGGACTGAACGACCCTGCGAATGACGGCAGGTTTACGTCGCCTTCGTTCCGCCGCGCTCCAGCTCCATTCCTGGGACAGTTATTGTCGTCTGGCGAAATTCCTTGGTGGCTTTCACGCCATAATGGTCGTCCAGAAACTGCTCTATCGGTATGGGCCGCATTACTTTTTTGACTCCTTGCTCAATTCTCATTTTTGCGCTTACTATTCGCAGGAAACAATGGAAATGGGTAGTTGTTGGGGCATTGCGGGTTCGTCCGGTCGCCTATCGGTGAAGTTTGCTCAACAGATCGTTGCAGACGCCGTCACCATCGATCATATCCCGGCCCAAATCGCCTCTGACTTTACTTCTGCTCCGAAAGATTTCCGCATTATGGTACGTGGCTAAAATATGAGAGAACCTGATCACTGGGTTGTCACTGACCCTCAATTTGGCTTGCAGGGTATATCGGGTCATCCTCTACGCGAGACTGTTGAATTCATTCCCTTTGGGAATTTTTCATACGCCAGCAACGGGCCTGCTAGCCAGACGTTCAAGCTAACGTCGCCGCAGAGCCAGCGTTCAGCAATCGATGGTATTACCCTGGAGGTGCTGTCAAACCATGGTAACCCCGAGTATACGTGCCTATATCGCTTCCGAGTGCACGGCCAACCTGCCTGACTTGGGCAATGAAAGTAGGGATAAGATACTCAACAGCAGCAACTGAATCAACACAATTTATTCTATTAGATCACGCGTATTTGGATGCTGCACGCAACAGCGTCTGCTTTTCACCCATTCGAACATGTAGGCATGATCGAAGCCACGGTGCCATTTGCTGGTCGTTTGCACGCAGGAACACGTCGTCCTCCTGACAGCAAAAGATCAGGGCGAAACACATTAGTATCAAATCGAAATTGTCAGCAATATGATGTCGGCTTACCTCGAATGTTGAAGTGTGTTGCTTCAGTCGAGATGCCACCATGTTGCCCACTTCAGAGCGAACTTTGTGCGTCAAGGATGAAGGAAGTCTCAGCGAACTGACTGTCGACGCAGCTTCCGGAGGCCCCTGCGACGCTGCTTGTCTGAAAACCTCGTTCAGCTCGTCAGGCGTAGCGAGCATAATTTCCAACCAGTGCTCAGCGTTTTGCGCGAGACTCCCATCGTGCTGGAATCTCAGGCTGTTGAGAGCTGGCACGGCTGCTTGACTTCCAGTTGCCGATAAAAGCAAGTCGCGCTTTTGGGAGAAAGCCGGGTCTGCTTCATTTGGTTGTTGCAGTGGTGCAGGCATCGGAAGATTGACGATATCGTACGGATTGTTTGGTAAAGTAAATCCGTAGTTGCGTAGCAATCGGAGGTTCCCGTGATTGCCGTAGTTGATGAAGAGTTGCTTACCAGGCTCATAGGATCTCACTGTGTGAATCGTGAAGCCCTTCTGCATATCAAAGTCCTGAACGCATTCATCACTACTCAACAAATAAGATAATTGTCAAAAATGAGAAACAATGCAGCACCCAATCGTGTCGTAGCATAGCATACCCGTTGTCAGCGTGGTTGAACCAGTCGAAGAAAGGAATGAGCGCGAACGGTTGATTCTGGCCGGAAGTCGCGCGTGACATCAAGGTCGAGATGGCCCAGAAGAACGCCTCCTGGTTCACAAACTGGTTGTTGGCACCAAACAAATGCTTGTAGACCTGAGAATAAAACCGTGCTCTGCAGTGGCAAACCAACCACGCCCAACATCTCAGCACCTAGTCTTTACTAAAGGTGCTCCATCATCTCCTACCCGTGCTGCATCGCCCGTCGCGCCTCCTCACAGCCTTGCAGCTCTTCAAACTGCTTGTCACTCCAGTACAGCGGCAGATCCACATATCGCGGCAAGGCGTTCACGTACAGCTCGTCCAGCGGCGGAGTGTCCATGCTCGCCATGGCCATCAGCATCGTCTCCGGGTCCTCTGCGTGTGGGAAGTTCACCAGCATGTGCACTCAAGCACCAGTGCACTAGGCACAAAGGACAACCCTTCTCTCAGCGCTCTGCTGGACGCCAGTAGCTGGTTCAATTGGTTCAGAAAGCCCGGGGCCTTCTGCTGCGCAGTCTCCAGTGCATGCTCGGCCGAGAACGGATACCACACGTCTTGGCCGGCCTGGAACACGAGCGTGTCCTTCGGGATGTGCTCGCGCGCCACAATTCCCACGCCCATACCGGGTATTGAGCGGGCTTCGATGGCGCTGGAGACCACACCGCCGCGGGTGCGGCGCACAGCGTCCGCGACGCGCTTGAGAGCCACCTCCATCGTTGAAAAATGTAGGGGTCAAATCTGCTCGTAGCACGTCACATATTATATTGTGGCCCACCTAAATTATATTCGTGTGACCGGTTCAAACTGTCCTATACGTAATCAAAACGCCGCAAAATGAGGCACTTGCACGGACAATGGGTTTGCCATTTTTTGATGCGCTTCGTTGGTGGCCATTATTCAATCGACATCTCGGGTATCAGATCGGTGGATTGATACATCTCGAGTGACCATGGCGGAGCAGGCAACGGCGGAGCAGATCAAGTCCATGGAGGACCTCGTGTCGTTCCTGTCGCACCCGCGGGCAGAGCTGCGCAAGTCGTCGTCCAGTCTGCTCATCAACATGACGGCGTCGGACCAGGGCATGTTCCAGCTGCTGCAGCTCAAGAAGTTCGACGTGGTGCAGGCGCTCTGCCGCGTGGTGAGCGACATGCGCCCCATTGCGGAGGACGCCATCAAGGCGCTCATCAACCTCACGGCGGCCAACCCGGCGGCTTGCGAGCGAACGCTCAAGTACGACCTGCTGAACCGCGTCATGACCCAAGTGGAGGACGACGAGTGGCGTCTGACCGACTACTCCATGATGCTGCTGGCCAATGTGACCACGACACCCGAGGGCGCCAAGGCTCTGCTAGGCTACGACGACAAGTCCACGCACGATACGATCGCGGTGCGTGAGAAGAAGATCCGCAAGCTCACCAACTCGTTCCTGGAAGGCGAGCCGGAGCCCGATGGAGTGGACAGCACTTCCGGTGAACCCAAGTGGGACGATGAGTACCAGTACGTGGCGAACATTCTGGCCAACATCAGTCAGCTGGAGCAAGGCCGCGACTTCTTGCTTAAGATGCGTCAGAGCACGTCGCTGGCCGGTGCGCTCCTGCCGCAGCTCAAGTCGCCCAACGTCGTGCGTCGGCGAGGTGTCACTGCTGCTCTCAAGAACTTGTGCTTCGACACGGACAACCACTTCTACCTGTATGACCAGTTGGACATTCCTACGCACATGATGGTCTTGCTTGCCGGGCCTGAGGAGCTGGATGAGGATGACAAGATGGGTATGAACCCTGTCGTGTACAGCCAGGGCGACAAGAAGAAGCGCGAACACGACCGTCTGGTTCGTCTTGCTGCTGTGGACTGCTTGCTGCTGCTGTGCACGACCCGCAATGGCCGTAAGGAGCTGCGTCGCAAGAAAGTGTACCCGATCATTCGTGACGCGCACTTGGTGGAGCCTGATGAGGAGATCGGCGACCAGATCTACAAGCTTGTCGACTTCTTGATCCGTGACGAAGAAGGCGACGAGCCTGACTGGGACGACATCCGTACCAAGTCGTTTGCTGCCGACCAGGAGACCAAGACTGGTGAAAATGGTAAGGTGGTGCATCCGCCGACTCCTGCAGCTCCGGTTCAAACGATCGAGGCTAAGAAGGAGCCTGAGCCTGAGACGAAGGTTGAGAAGAAGCAGAAGGAGGTCGAGAGAAAGCCTGTCGCGGCGTCTTCGTTCCTTCCCCATAGTGGCGAAGACGAGGAAGTGTCAGCTGACATTGCCGATGAACTTGCGAACGAGATTTCGGCCCTTGACGTTAGCAGTGACGAAGAGGAGGAGGAGGAAGATGATCTAGGCGTGGACTAAACCAAGAGGCAGCATTGTAGTCGCTGGTTGCATTCAAATGTCATAGATCACTTTACACATGTACCATGCCTACCTTATTAAGAACTTGCAGTCTCTTCACGAAGTCGTGTTTATTTGCTTGTTAACATGCTACAGCTGAACGAATGCGAGCGTATGAATATATAGGTAAATTCGACAGATTATTGCCTTGGCTGTGTGGTGGACGATTGCCTCGTTCCTCGATGGGGTTGGCGAAGGCATGGCGCTCTTGGACAAACATTTTCATATCTTGTGAACGGCATGGGCGGCCACTGCAGCTTTCCTGGCAAGAATACATAGAATACATGCTCAGAAGCATGTTAAGCGCCCTTACCGAACACGAGTGGCTTAGCAGCCACTGCCATGAAGCGCTCCTTGCTAAACTTTCGCCGGGCGGCAGTGAGCTTCGCCATCTTGCCCACGCTGTTTTGAGTGTTCCATAGAATCTCCTTCAGTTCCTCGATGCATGGCTCCAAGCTGCTTTCACTGTAGGACGAGTGATGTTCCAGTGTCGACGACTAGAATTTACATAGGTAGGCTCAACATTAGTCAAGACAACGACAACAATGCCAAGCAAATGACAACGTACCCAGGCAGGAGAATCCCCCATCTGTGTTCGGGCGATGTGAACTGCTGAAGCGGCGATCGTGGACGGCAGGTACTTAATCAATTTGTACTCTTGCAGGCTGCGATCGATGACGTAATGAGCGAAGTGTTCCACGCGATCATCACACGTACGAGACGCCTTGAGGAATCGCTTCATGAACTGGAAGGCCGTTGGGAAGGTAACCCGGTAGCCGATCGTAGCCAGCATTTTAGCCTCCATCCGGAAAACTTCTTCGCGAGAGTAAGCATTGTCCGTAATCTTCACGAAGTCTTCGGCTTCCGGCGGGTAAATCTCTTCGTACTTCGAGGCGATAAACATCGCCGCCACGCCAACAAGTTGGAGACGCTGGCGCTTAACTGAAAGGTTCGTCTCCAAGTATCGGTCGATCAGGAGAACAGCTATGTGCAACGTTTGGGGCAGAAGGCCGTACTTGTAGTGAACATCGACCAACCAATCCACGAGAATGGCACGCATCTTCGAGGTAATGTCCGACTGGCGTGCCATGTACGAGCTGCTGGTCTTGCGCTTTCTCTGCAGAATAAAAAAACCGTATCAGATCTGCTCCGCAACTCTGGACATGGAACTTTCAAATGCACTGGTCTCACCTCTGACTCCAACTGGAACTTCGTGATGTCCTCAGCGTATTGCCAGCACATAGTTGGGTCGTTCTTGTCCTCCGAGTCAATGTCGTGGTCTTCTTCTTCAGCTGTCGGCTGAATGACATCAACCATGGGAGAAGTCTTGTCCATGATCCCCATCGAATCAAGCTTGCTCGCAACGGGTGTCGTGGCAGGTAGCGGGCGGCTCATACGGCTAATAATCGACGAGCTGTGTGTGCTGAGCGACGTAGTGGTATTAGTCGCCCGACTGCTGAGGTTAACATTGCTGAAGTTCCTCTTGCTGGCATTGGCGTTGCTGGCAGTACGACCGACATTGACGTTGCTGAGGCTGCGCTTGCTGGCGATGACCTTCTTCTTGGCTAGAGCTCCAGCGTTGGCGACCGAGGCGCTCATGGAGCTAGTGTAGCTCATACTGTCCTTCTTAATCTGCAGCATCAGTAACACAAAATCCATCGTCACTTCACTACACCCCGTCACTGCATCTCATCTCCCTCACAGCTCAACGTACGTTGACTCTGTTGGTCGCATCGCCTAGAGCAGTGCGTCGATTGGTCACATCCCCCAGAGCAGAGCGGCGATTGGTCACATCCCCAAGAGCCTGGCGGCGGGCGCCTGCCGTGATGTTGCTGCTCTGCGTCTTGGTGAATCTCGGGCGCTTCTCGGCGTTGCCAGCGTCCTGCAGAATATGGCGCTGCGGGGTACACAACCACCACACAAAGTTGAGTCTATACAGTCCACAGTACAGTCGGCCGTTGGCGTTTTAGAGCTGCGCCGCACCTTTCCGGGGCGAGACGGGTGCAGATCCGCCGGCGCCTCGTTCTCATTATTGAGTCGGGCGCTCCTGCGGACGAAGGACATGGCTGGCGGCGTGCGGGGCTGCGACGGAGCGGAAACTAACGCGTGCTATAGACAGGATACGCGCGGTGGCGGTGGCGAGGAATAGGCTCGAGGTGCGCCGAGGGTCTGGAGGTCGCGTCTGTTTCCGGTTTGATTGGGGGAAAATGCAATGCGGCTTCTGAAAGGAGTGGAGACACGTTTGACTTGGATATAGTATTGAAAGTTGCAGCCAATGAGAGGCTGTTGAATTCAAAATTCAAACTAGTACCGGTATGTACCGGTTGGGATTAGGTAGCCAGATGAACGCTGGTGTTTGCTTCAACGCACGCGTTCACCTTTGGGGGAGTGCAGTGTGCTGTGTGACATTGGGAAGGGCGCATCGATTATCTCGTCGGGAACTCAAACTTGGGATGTACAACACAAAAAGCCGTTTCCTGTGAGCAGGCCGCATCGTCCTCGGTGTTCGCAGTTCAAACGTCCCCAACAAGGACAGAGCGTTTCCACTTGGCTCTGTGTGCTCAGTAATTAAGCTGCTTGAGGACTTTTGGCGCGTGCTGCCTGCTCTGGGTGTCTTTCTACAGCTCGACTGCATTCTGCTTCAAGACCGCTACTTTGCCGTCTCGCATATAACACGAATAGCCGAATAACCACAGCTGCATAGCGACAGAGGAAACTGAATTGGAGTTGCTGCGTATCATGATTGAAAACGTCTCCGCAACCTTACCAGTCTAAAACAATACTAGTATCATATCGGGCACGATATGAGAGTAACCGCGTACGGAGACATTCCTTCACCTTCCGCTATCTGTGGCCATGTCTCCGTACGCGGTTACTCTCGTCTGAAACTTCGTTTCAACTTCACATCCAGCGTCACGCCGATGTAATAGTCGCTCATCGGCTGACTGCGTTTTAGTTGCCGCCTGCAATTTGCAAACGTGCAATGGGTCACTGTTTCTGAATTGATCCGCGACCTAAGACGTTCTGTAAGAAATGCTTAACTCGCTAGAGAGGACGGCAACTGAAGGCAGTAGAGCAGTTATGCTGGGGGCAAGGACATGCAGAACCGCCGGGCGAACGTGTTGAAGTGGCAGTCCACTCTGAAAGGCTGCCTAAAAAATAACATATCCAAGTACTGAAGTAAGAAAACGAAGAGGCAGCAGGCTCAAGCAAAGATAGGCTCAAGCAAAGACAGCTAGCGCAGCTTGAGTCGATTATGCTGTCTGCACGTTCAGCAATGCTGAATGCGAGCGTGCCATCTGCGTTCTAACTAACGGTGATGCGCCAGCGCGGACCAATCGGCGAGAACCAAATAATGGGCAACTTCAAGGCCAGGACCCATCTGAGTCGTGGAGCGTCAGGGGGCGTTGGTTTCCCTCAGATCCGCCAGGCGTTTCAACGCGAGCCGCCGCCAGCTCGCTCACAACGTAATTTGCTTCCAAGCGCTCAAGTGGTTCCTCTCGCCCCTCCGTCCGCCTCTCCATCGCCGGATCCCTCCCCCAGAAAGAAAGAAAGCACTTTGCAGCTAAACATGAGCACCACGGGCGTCAAGATCGCCCCCATGAAGAAAGTGTCGACGCTGGGCAAGCGCAAGAAATCCATTGACGGTGTGTCATCATGTGCCATGCTCCCTCTCGCTCTCTTGCTGCACAACTGACGCTTGCATGTGCGTGGGCTACGGACAGCCGACGATGTGAAGAAGATCGACAAGAAGGACGAGTTCGACCCCAACCAGTTCTACGTCTCGCTGACCTCGCACGCCGAGCAGTTCGGCGTCGAGCCCGTGCGCATCCGGGTACGTCAAGCCATCACCACCGTAGCGCAATAGACTTAATCCTAACCTTCACGCCGTTGTTCTGCAGTGGGGACAGAAAGAACCTGATGTCCGCGGCCCGATCATCGGAACCAACCGCCACCACAAGTACCGCAACGCCATCGGCGCCCACGGTGGCTCGTACTGCATCTACCGCGGTCTGGCCGTGGCTTCGGGGGCCATTGCCACGAACTCGGTGCCCGATCTGAGCCAGACCACGCCGGCCGCCAAGATCGGCCCCCACCCGTCGTGGTCTGACCCGGAGAAGATCGTGACCATTGACCCCTTCGGAGCGTGTGTGGTGGAGGCCTTCCCCGAGCACCTCCAGAAGGGATACGACATCCGCCCCACCATTGCCGTCACCAAGGCTCACATGGACTTCCCGGAGATCCACGAGGCTGTGCGTCTCGGCCGACTCAAGCCCGACGGCAAGATCCTCAAGAACTCGTCGCAGCTTGTGATCACCAAGGCTGCCATTGACCCCGTGTGGTACCTCCCTGGAGTAGCCAAACGCTTCAACACTACCGAGGCGAACCTGCGCCAGCAGATCTTCCAGGAGACCAACGGCATGTACCCGGAGCTGGTGACGAGGAACGATCTGAAGGTGTTTCTGCCGCCGATCGGAGGGTAAGCGTATTGTTTGCGGGAGATCCGTCGATGTTTAGTGCGGAGCCTAACGAATTGTGCTGTTTATTGCTTCACAGCTTGACGATCTACATCTTTGGATCCGTTGAGGCCATCTCGGACCCCACGAAGAAGCTCGCGGTGCGTGTTCACGATGAATGCAACGGCTCAGACGTGTTTGGGTCGGATATTTGCACGTGTCGCCCGTATCTTGCCCACGGTATTGAGGTTTGCGTCCAAACGGCTCAGGATGGAGGGTAAGCTGTCCCATGGAGTGCTCGAATTGCTTGGGAAAACGTGCGTATTCACCCCTTTTGTTGTTGCAATGTGCATTCAGAACTGGTATCATCGTGTACTTCCGTAAGGAAGGCCGCGCTCTTGGTGAGGTGACCAAGTACTTGGTGTACAACCTGCGCAAGCGCCAAGAGGGGGGTGACAGCGCAGAAGAGTACTTCAACTGCACTCAGACCGTGGCTGGCATCCAGGATGTGCGCTTCCAGGCGCTGATGCCGGATGCTCTGCACTGGCTCGGCATCACCAAGATCGACAAGTTCGTGTCGATGAGCGACATGAAGTACGACGCGATCGTGAAGTCGGTAAGTCTCCTCTTTCTGTCTGTTGGTGCATGTTCGTGATCTAACCTGACCCTCATTCCGCAGGGAATTGAAATCGTGGAGCGCATTCCAATTCCGGAGGAATTGGTGCCGAAGGATGCCCAGGTGGAGATCACCGCCAAGGTATTCGCTGGCTATAACGGCGGTGACGTGTACAAGGTTGACAAGGAGAAGCTCAAGCAGGTCAAGGGCCGTGACGACAACGCATATGATGACGAAGAATGAGCGAACGCCTATCGGAGCCAGTGCCAAGGAAGCACTCCAAAGTTCCCGATAGCAGACTATCCTACATGTAGCACACGCAGCCGAACAGGCAGGAGGTTTCTGTACCCACTTCAACTTCAGTTTTAGTCAATACAAAAAATTGAGCCGCCTCAAATTAAGTACAAATGGTGTGGTCCGACCAAATGTTTGATTTCCAAGATCCGCATCACTTTAGACGACGAAGAACGAGGGAGTGAAGGGAGCCGGCGGCAGCCTGCCACGTCGAGCGCACCATGATCCAGTCCATGTTCATCATGACCACCACCGGGTACGGCAATGTCTCTCTCATTTCTCGACTTCTGTGTGATGGCTAACGCCCCCACTCCAGTGAGGTGATCATCGAGAAGCACTGGCGCGGCCTCACGAGCCGCAACGTGTGCGACTTCTTCATGGAGGAGGTCAACAAGTACCGCGAGCGCGAGGACGTGCCGCCCATCATCACCACCAGCAAGTACTACCTCGTCAGCGTCTTTCGCGACGACCTGTTCGTGCTCGCAGTCGTAACCAACGAGGTCCGCACAGATAGAGAGAGAGAGATATGTATAGTCTTCTGGTTGTGTCCCTCGTCTGAGTATTTGTGATTTGTGTGGCTGTATCAGATCTCCCCGCTCTTCGTGATCGAGTTCCTGCACCGAGTGCTCGCGGTCTTCCGCGACTACTTCGGCAACTTTGACGAGAACTCGATGAAGGACAACTTCTCCACGGTCTACCAGCTGCTGGAGGAGATGCTGGACAACGGCTACCCGCTGACGACGGAGCCCAACGCACTCAAGGCGATGGTGGCCCCGCCCTCCACGGCGAACCGCATCGCCGCGATGGTGTCGGGCAAGTCCCGAGTGAGCAACACGCTGCCCGACGGCGCGATCTCCAACATCCCGTGGCGCAAGAGCGGCGTGCGCTACACGCAGAACGAAATCTACTTCGACATTGTGGAGGAGATCGATGCCATCATCGACGTGTCTGGACGCATGATCTCGTGCGAGGTGAACGGCGTCATTCATAGTAACAGCCGACTCTCGGGCGTGCCGGATCTTACCATGGTGTTCACGGACCCTTCGGTGATCGACGACTGCTCCTTCCATCCGTGTGTGCGGTACTCACGATACGAGCGTGAACGGGTGATCTCGTTCGTGCCGCCTGATGGGCAGTTCGAGCTCATGCAGTACCGCGTGCAGGTGCAGGAACTCGTGCCGCCCGTGTACTGCCAGCCTCAGATCGCGTACAACGAGAAGGGTGGAGGCACTCTGGACCTGGTGATCGGGACGCGCGGCATGCCTTCGTTGAACTCGAACGCGAAGAAGAATCTGCAGGTGGAAGAGGTGACCGTGGAGGTGACGTTCCCCAAGAGTGTCCGCACAGTTGACGTGAACACAGAGCACGGCACCTGCCTGTTCGACGAGGCGTCCAAGACGGTCAAGTGGAACGTGGGCAAGCTCGGCAAGAAGGTGCTGAACCCGTCGCTGCGTGGCAACATCGTCCTCCACCAGAGCGCCGCCGTGCCTGACGAGAAGCCCGTTGTACTGCTCGGCTTCAAGGTGCCCATGTCGACCGTCTCCGGGCTGAACGTTGAAACGCTGCTGATCACCAACGAAAAGTACAAGCCCTACAAGGGCGTGCGAACGATGACCAAGGCTGGCCGCTTCCAGATCCGGACCTAAACAGCCTGTGTGATATGTAGCGCATAGTGTTTTTCTTAGTTGCGGATGAATAGATAGCGTTGTCATGCAAGCACCGAGTGCTGAGGCAAAACTTCACCTGCATTCAAGTGACCTATTGCCAACTATTGGTCGCCACCGCAGTAAAGTAAACTAGAGATCCACCAAAAGATTGTTGGAGAGGGCTGTTTGAACTGTACTTCATGAAGTTAGGACTCGCCCCCCTGCTTCGGAAAAAAGTATAATACATAGAGATCATACATAGTAAGGGTGTTGCTCATGGATTTTCGTGCTGTTCACTCAGTTAATTCAAGTAGTGCCGGGTACAACCGTGCCTACATGCAAAAGTAGTGTTTTTAATAGTCGTCGTGTCATGTCGCGCCTATAGGTCGATAAATCATCGCCCCGTATATTATCGCGAATGCTCTGCTCGCTCCAAGCAGGACCTGTGCGGAAATCAGCACCTGGACATAGTCCACGTGCTGACTAAGCTGTTTCAAGCTGCAGACGGAGGCGCAGTCGCACATGAGAGCATCACAGGAGAAAGAGAAGCGGCTAGTGGAGAACAAGGACGAGGAACTGAAGCTACTCAAGGAGCACGTTGAAGTGGTCCGCAGTGCTCTGAGGGCGGAAACGCAACGAGCGGCAGACATGAAGACCGGAATGCGTGCGGCCCTGAGCGACGAACGCGAGAAAGCTGAGCACGAGATCCAAGAAATGCAAGCACTTGTCAATCTTCTTCAGCAATATATATTACGGAGGCGCAGTCGCAATATATTCTCCCGTTGCTCAGTAATATATATTAATAGTGCTGTAATACATGGATTTATAAGTCGCTCCAATTCCAGCAGCCTTACATCAGCGAATCCAGCAGCTTCAATCCTAGCTAACCCTAAATATACTACCCATTCCAGATTGGGGGGTGTTTAAGGACATCGCGAGATAAGATTACCGTAGTTCTAGCTGTTTTCCCAAATAACTAGATGTTCTTAAAGTCATGACACCACGGCAAATCGCAGGTCCCAGAACCCCCGTTTATCGACGCGACCTAACCCGTATCAGGTTCACAGACAGAAGGAACGGGGCAGAAGGAAACGAAAAGTATGTTACTGACCGTAAAGAAGGTAAAGTGAGGGACGTCAAAAACGTCAAAAGCAAGTCGATAGCAAGCTCACCGTGGGGCTTCGCCCAACTAAACTAAACATTACTTTTTTTTAAACTTAAAAGTACTGAGTAATGCTTCAACACGTATGGACAGCGGATCAGCAGCACTACCCGTATCGTACCTGTTGAGGGATTAAACTGCTGCGAGAGGAGATAGAAGATGTCAAAAGACGAAGTGAGTAGATTAAAGAAGCTTATGTGGCAGGCTAGTGCCAAAGGCCAAGGCTGACCAACCAGACCTACACTAGTACTTACTATTCTATAGACAACGTTAGTTTAACAGGTTGTAGAGGGTCTCTCAAGACCATTCATCAGCCTATAGGTACAGTGTACCATAGGTCCAAGAGGCAACTTCAAAACAGCCTCTCTGCCTCTTTTGATCGATGGTACCCGGGTTGATATTATTTGGTTTGGCAGGTAGCCCAATCTTTGACAGGGCGACCTCTCAGTCTCTCTTATCAAGCCCGGAAGCCCGCGAGCATCTGACATACCTTTGCTCGTGAAGCCCTGCTACATCGAGAAGAACGTCACTCGCAGGGCAAGCCATGGCCAAGATTTGGCAGACAGGGGTAGCACGCAGTGCAGCACTCCGGGGCATGCCGTCCGTGGGCTCTTCGCGCTCGCGGTGCAGGAAGCCTAGGAGTGCTGCCAATCTCAGGACCAGGAAGAAGGCGAGGGCAGCGCACCGATGTGCCTCTGCTGAGAGCGAGCACACGGCATCAAGGACACCAAGCGAAGGCGCGACCGCGGCGGTCAGGGCAAGCGAGGCTGCGGGGTCCAGGACGAGCGAGGCTGCGGAGCCTGGGGAGATGCCCCACGGTAAGGCTAGGAAGCCAGTGAGCGATGTAACTAAAATGAGTGCCGTTTGTGACAATCATGTAGCCATTCAGGCAGCTGCTTCCACAGTTCAGCCTGTTGCCTCCAACCACCCTGCGTCTATCACATTCCATACGGACGGCGATGGCCTCAATTGTGCCGATGATGGTGACTGGGCATGCACGGTATGCACATACCGCAACAACGACGAAGTTGTAAATTGCGCGAACTGCAATTGTCATCGTGAGGATGCTGTGTCCAAACTTGGAGATGGTGCAGCTATCCAGGACGCTATTGCGACCGCAAAGGCTGCTATTGACACAGACAGTGTCGCTACGTCCACAATCCAACCAGCTTGTTGACACAGACCGAACAGCTATTGACACAACACGAGTTGCTACTGCCACTGTCCAAGCGGCTAATGGCACATACCGAGTCACTGCCAACACCGACCAAATGTACTATCCCATTACACTGGATCTGATGTTACCGTTAACTCAGACTATGCAACCACCATCCAGACCTGGAAGGTGGTTGAATCAATGACCGGCGTGACACGCCTCTTGGGCATGAGTACCATGTGCTTTGGATCCGCCGTCAGATCGAGAGTAGGCGGTACTACTTGCGCTCGTGGGAGCCGAGAGATAAGTTGTTGGAGGATAATTTCGAGAAGGAGATGGATCTCGTGGATCGCTGGAAAGCTTCCGATGTCGAGAAGTTCGAGGCCTTCTGGAAGGACGATGAGTATGGAGTATCCCTGCTAGGAGCAGATACAGAGGGTCTTTGTCTATTTAACGCGCTCAAGCGTGCAGCCGAGTTGGCGGGGCGTCCCGAGATCGTCACTCAACAAGATATCGATCAGTTTGTCCAAGATGAACTTACTCTCTACAACCGTGATCTAACCAAGGGAACCACGTGGGAGGTTGCGCGGCGCTTCCTGCGTCGATTTCGAGATGCAGGGCGTGCTTTCGTCTACACCGCCATGGTCAAGAACAACTTCGCAGTTGCAGGCCGTCGTAGGGCACGTGTTATCGAGGAGATTCCTCTCGTCGACGGGATCTACATCGTCGCAGCTTATAATCACAGCTTTATTGGACATGGCATCGTGCTCACGGTTCAAGGCAACAAGCGACTCATCTACGACTTGAAGGAAGGTAAGCCAGTATCATCGGCGGAGGACTGGATCAACTTCTACGCTTTCGTTCGTCCATTCATCGTCTTCAAGTAGAAGTAGATGATAGGAGTCGGTAGGGATTTTCACGGGTTTGCCTTGCTTTAAAATGAACTTTTCCTAGCAATTTACTGTGTTGTGCATGGTATATATTTCGTGTGCCTATATAATTCGGTACTAGACCAGGGAAACCTCGATGAGGGAAAAACCTTGTGCGAACCAAAAGATAAAAACCCAGTTGGAAAAAGATCTAAAAGGACGCAATGAAAATAGGCACGCTTCATGCATTTGTGAGTTTACTACACCGAGTGGCCAGATCGATCTTCCAGGGATTGCAACCCGAGCTTGGCCCTTAGTTCTCTGAACTGATGCTTATCTAAAGCTTTAGTAAAAATATCTGCAATCATTGATTTTGTACCACAGTAGGTAACGTTGAATTCGTGTCGCTCAACCTTTTCTTGCACAAAACAGTATCTCACATGAATTTGCTTTGACCTCCCGTGAAGTTCGGGGTTAGAGCAGATTTTAATGCAGCTCTGGTTATCCTCGTAAATAGTATTTGCTTGAGTTGAAGTAAAACCCAGTTCTTGAAGGAGGAGTTTGAGGAATATCATCTCTTGCATGCAGTGGCATAAGGCAATGTATTCTGCCTCTGTTGTTGAGAGTACCACGGTGTGGTGTTTGCGCGAAAGCCATGAGATTGGACTGCCTGCGAGCATAGTCACATATCCACCGACCGACCGTCTCGTGTCGGGGCAGTTGGCATAGTCAGAGTCACTATATGCGGTCAAGGTATCGGCGAGATTGTCAGGTATAACATCGAGCGATCCACCAAGTAGGAGACCATAGTCCTTTGTTCCGGATAGATCCTTAAGTCCTCTGACGACTGCCTTTCAGTGCTCCATTCCTGGATTAGCTAGGAATTGGCTGACCTCACGCATGTAGAATGCCATGTCG
>JAIKVD010000355.1:0-21459 GCA_024679075.1 Phytophthora uliginosa
ATCTACTCGGACCTGTCGCAGGTGGGCACGTCCTCGCAGAAGGAGCTGTTCTCGCGCTCGTCCGACAAGCTGCAGCCGGTTATCCGCTTCTGCGAGCACAGACTGGCGCTGCAGGGACGCGCGGCTAGCTCGGCGGAGACTTCGTCGCTGGAGCTGCAGTCGAGCGGAGATGGCGCGAACAACGCGCTGCTGCAGTCCAAGATCGACCTGGTGCTGCTGGTGGCGCGCAAGCAGAAGGTGGCGAATTTGGGATCTGTGGAGTAGAAGCGGCAGCAGTTGACGGTGCCCACGCAGGAGCTGGGTATGGCTGTGTTTCGTACCGACGAGCTGGCTGCGAAGCTGGAGGCTGCGCACGACGACGAGTCTCGCGAGGCACGCTTCCTGGAGCTGCTGAGTGCGTACGATGCACTTCTGCAGACCCTCAAGAATGCTACGATTAAGCTGGAGCAGCAGGCAAAGAGCTCCCGGTCTACAATCACCCTTAGAGATTGCCGGATTGCGACCTTCGAGCCCCCAACTATAACGAATTCTTCGACACCATGCTGTAGCGCTGTGCTAACACCATTGTTCATCCCCATGCACTCGGCAATATCGCATGTGGGCTTCTCGAGGTAAGCACTCGTGGCAATTACTATCTGCCATTCCGGTAGGCGCCACACAATCCAGGAGCAGCTGCCATAGTCGTCATTCACTGAACCACCAAATGACACCACGAAGCCAGTATAATTATACGGCAGACGGACGAACGGAAGGTGCAGGTCCATACAAGTTGTCGGAGAACTGGTTGGCGTGTTACCTTCGTAGTTTGAGGCATCAGCCTCTTCCATGCTCAGGACGCTGATCACCGAATTGTGCGTAATCTCCGGTGAGTCCACTGAAGCTTCAGCGGCGTACCCGGAGGCTGGACGAGTTGTCGGTGCATGGTCGGTCAGGATGTTCGGCTTTGAGTGACCATGTTTGTCACCCTTCGTCGGCTCAATATTATCTCGGGTTGCTCCAGGATCCATGGGTAGGGCGACGCTGGAACGAAAACCTTGTCCCACCCCTGGCGAGTCATCGGCAGAAATACGAAGACTCCTGTCGTGCCCCAGGGATGACGGATCTAGATCATTGCCCACCGACAAGCCGTCAGACCCATCTCTGCTGTTGCATCTGGAGCTTCCAAATCGCCTACCGTCATGTAGACTATCGTCCGGTCGTTTTAATAGTCGTTGGGGGGGGGGTCTGATAAGTTGATCGCTGTACTGCCGCCGGCTGAGTAACCAACCACCGATCATAAAGCGCTGATTCCTGCTTGCGCAGATCCTTGTCACGTGCCGCAGCATATGCAAGCACTTGCCATTCCTTGTATTTAGCCGAACACAGCTGGACGTAGCCTTTGGGCTTCGGTAGTGAACCGATAGGCACCCACAGTACAACCGGGAAGTTAACCGGGCAGCTCACCAGTCTCTCGGTGATATTAGTAAATCGGATCCAGTCAGGTCTGCCACGACGGAGTTTTGCCACCATTGGGACAAGTCCTTCCGTCCGGCGAATCCACGGGGCGTGAGTCTCCGGTAGCGGCTGTCGGCGGCTGATCCGAAATTCTCTCCACTCCCGACCAGGTATCTGCAATACTTCAGTAGGACCTCCCGTGATGTGGACTGCTTCGGTCTCGTCGAACATGTTATGTGTCTTGATTAGCGGAATCATCACCTCGTCAGGGAGCTTGGCAGTAGCGTTGAACAAATCCAACTGTATTCCTGCCGGGATCATGAAATCGGTGCCAAGCGCCACGTCAACTCTAGCGTTATGGTCCATAATCCATACGTCAAAAACGTAGATACGTTCCCATCCGAGCGTGACCTTGACCGATGCCCTTCGAGTCGTCACTGCTTTGTCCTAGGTGATTCCTTGGACATCCATGCTACGACCATGTCCCAGTGTGTCGGGGAGTCGTAGTCGCTTGGCATACTTCTCCGAGATGACGCTGACGTCCGCGTCCGTATCCAGGAGGATTCTTGTTCGTGAGTCATTAATAGCTCCACACACCAACGTCCGCATCCGCGCTCGTCTGTCACATTTCTGTGACTACCACCACCCCATACACTCACCGGGTAATAAACGCACTTCATTCGCGAGTTGGCACTGCGGTGTTTCACGAACGACACTTGTATACCAGTTATCGTCAGGTTGAAAACGGCGAATTGAAATTCGCCCAGTGCTGCGCTTAGTGCCTCCTGTCGATCTCGAGTTTTCGGTAGCACGCGCAGGCCGTTCCAACCGAGCTGTCGATTGCGGGGTCACCATGTGGGAGTCTTGGAAGTATGGTGAGCGGTCAGCAGACTTGCTAAACACTCCACCGTTAGTCTGGCGGCTCGAGTCCTCACGACCAGTCTTCTTTGGCGTTTGCGGAAGCGGTACGCGCGCTGGATCGATAACTGCACTTGTCACGCGAGTCATCTGTTGGTCTCCCCAGTTGAAGGTGGTCGTTCCGAAGCTGCACGCAATTTCTTCTTCCACTTCCAGAGTTCGGCGCCGGCCTCAGACAGCAGGAAGCTCTCCAGAGTTGACGGTGATGGTTGCAGCGTGGTTTTCAGGCCTAGAGCCTTCAGGAACACCACCGTGTCCTTCGACACTTGTTCAATCGTCGTCGAAGTCACGGGGCGCTCCAACTCATTACTGAGGTCGGCCCATACGGCTTGGCAAATAAGCTTGGGCCCAAAGATCTGTCCCACTCACTCGCTTTCAGCACTTCATAGCACCGTCCGAGCACCTTATTCGTAGCAGGCGCGTCTCCATTGACAGGAGGACGGTAACCGGTGGTTTGCTCGGTCACTTGAGCTGTCGTCGCCGGCGACTTCGGGTCTTCGGAGTCGCCCTCAAAGTCTTCAAAGTCTTCATTCGCTGGCTCGAGGCCAGCCACATCATCCAGTTTATCCACAAGGTTTCGCGAAACGGGGAGAGCGCCGTCATCCAGCTCGCTCGCGAGGCTTCGCGATGACAAGCGCGTCCCACCACTGCGTCCTGCAGATATCACTGCATCTTCCGAAATCTCCGGTGTCATCACCGCTAGCGCGGGCGGCTTCTCCTCCAGGTAGTCGTCATATTCGTCTTCGTCCTTGGCGTCAGATCCGTTCATTGACTCGTCGAAGCTGACAGTGCTCTCAGCGATCGAATCGAGTTGAGGCGTGATCAGTCCCGCCGTCGAGTCATCGCCACGCGTTCCACCAGACTTCGTTGGAGTCGCTGGTACCGTCGAACTTGATCCCTTCGCCATTCTTCTTCTTTTTCTTCTTTTTCTTCTTGGTAGCTCGTAAAGTCAGTTGACCTGCTGTAGCACGAGACACAGAAAGTCACACCAATCCCGGGTCGCGGCACCAGTTGTCGTGTAGAAACACGCCAGAATTATATAAATGTTGGCACACTTCCCCACCAACAACACCCACCAAGTCACTAAGACTCAATGGCTTGTTTGGGTAGGAACCTGAAGGCTCAGGAACTTTCCCTTGCACCGGGTTGATGTTTCCCCTGTGTACCGTGGTTTCCGCGGGTCAACCAACAAACCCAACGTCACTAGCCACGAGCAAAGGCTAGCACGCTCTCTCACGCAAATATACCTCGCAGGCCCTCAGAAGGAAGGGTCCCAGCCAATTACGGCTTGATACGAGGGTGTCGGAGCTATACTCCGGCGGGAAGAATAGGAGGGGTGCGCTCTCGCTTCCCCAACACACGGCGACAACTCGCCACAATCCAACACAGGCCACTACAATCTCTTGGCCTTGCCAGGGTGAACACACACTACAATACTAGTAGGCGTGCCCTCCGATAGTCATAATCCTTCCTACCAGGTTTATCCAGACGCTACGTGTACTTACCGATAGCCGGACTTCTACCTTGAGTGGTTGAGAGGAAAAGCTGTTCTGTAATTTGTTGCCCAATGGGCTTACCTGATTTATCGTGTCTTTTCTATGTTCCTATACAAATATATAGTATAAACGCGTCCGTTTCGGGCTGCCCCACGTAACCCACGCCTCTTCGAGAAGATCTCAGCCGTTTCGACCCGCTGCCGACAACTCAAACGGCTCTTGGAAGGATCGCCGTCAACTCGATCTCGCTTGAACAGTCGCCGAAGACTCAGACCCCACTTAGGTACGGATCTCTCCTGATTGGTTGACGCGTCGTCGTCACCTCTTCGGCTCCAGCGTTGTGTGGACCCCATCTTCAATTGGGACGGGTAGACCTGCGACGCCCACCATAATTCCCGACAGCGACGCCGTGATACACGAGTTGCGCGTCATCACCTCGTTGGCCAATCAGCGGCGAGAAGAACACGATCGAAGGTCCTTGACAGGGGGCGACTCTGCAGTTGTCGGCACCGACTCCAACCATGTCATTGGGCTCTGCCGCGTCGGCATTTATCGACGCCACAAGGCTTGGTCACCGGTTCACTCTCGCTCAGCGGCAAATCACTGCACCACAGCTGCCCCCACCACGATGCGATCCATGGCACTTGCGAGCGTCGTGGTGCCCGGCTTCCTTCGTCATCTTGGTGAGCTTCGTGATGTCGTAGCGCCCGGCGACACACTGGTAAGTAGAACTGTCAACGTTTAAGGGTCTAAACATCGGAAACTTTACCAACCTTAAAACCAAGGTCAGTTTGCAAAACGTTTACTAAACGTTTCTGAACTGCTGCGGCAGGCGTGACTCAGCTAGTACATACCATACAAATACCATGTGAATAAATCTTTGATAGGACTGACCGCAAAGTACATGTAGTTGTGGACTCTCACTGACACTCCGTGCCCAGTCGGACGTCGCCCCCGGATACGCTGAACTCAGTGCCGTAGCTGCCCGACACTCCGTGCCCAGAGACTGCGCCCCCGTATACACCACACATCCCGGTCAGTGTCACCTACGTCTCCAATTCAAAATGGACACCCTCGCTGTCCGATAAGCCATGACCAACATCGTGCTCATTGGCACCAGAGAGGAAATACAAGGAACCGAAACGAGACGCACGACGGTACCAGAGAGTCTCGACCTTCGCTATAATCATCGTATGAGCCTCCAGCCTTTCGTTGTCCGGACTGTCATCACTTTTAGTCGTGGGGTTGGAATCAGCGTCACGTATCTCACCGGCATCGCGGTCACTCACGTAGCTGAAACCAGAAGAAGAGGGAGTAGTTGTTGCTTCAGCACTCAAGAGAGCCGCGCGACGGCTCGGAGAGCTTCAACGTTCTCCAGGATCCGCGTAAGAACTGAAGTCATTTGATCTTGTTTGTCGGGAGCTGCGTCTGGATGCATGGCTGGTCAATTTGAATTTCGATCTGTCTCCGAGCCAGAGAACAAAGGTTCGGCACGGTGCAAACAATTAGCTACATGCCAGTGTTCAGTAGGATCATGAATTTTATTTTTATGACGCGATCTCTACACCTATGCACCGCCTGCTTTCCAAGTACAAATATCGTGTAGGGAAACACGATTTTACGAGTCCTCGTCCCTCCTACCAAAGTCAGGGGAACGAGCCCTACCAACAACACACGCTTTCCCCTAAAGGTCGGCGATATATCGTTGGGATAAAACCTGAAGACCAGATCCGATCCATTACACCGGGCTGAAATGTGCCTGTGTGCGCCGTTGGGTCAAGCAGGTATTCCCACAGAAATAAATACACCCGTAGCCACGAGCAAAGGCTAGGGTGTTTACACAGATGCGCTTAGCGCTTACCCCCTGCAGTCCCTCAGAAAGGAAGGGCACCGGGCCAGTCAAGGCCTTTTACAGGGGGGACCGAAGTAAAACCTCGGTCAGGAGTCAAATATACGGGGGGGGCTGTGCCACTCTCACAGAAGCGTACAATGAGGTCTCTAATACCTCTCAACACTTGGCCACTTCTCACTCTTGGCCTTACCAGGATAAACTCTCAGTCAATGTACCTTAATTTCACCGGTAGACATAACCCACGCCGACCGAGTGTATCCTGGCGCTACGGCTAAGTTAGCTAGACTTACCGGAGACGGACTTGACTCTTGTGGCTTGAGGGGGAAATTCTACTCTGATTTAGTGATTAGAGGCTGTGGGGCCTCGTCTATAGCTAATCCCTAATGTCTATACAAAGATCAAGTGTAAACCGAGCCTTCGGCTAATCCTACAACCTGACGAGCCTTCGTCCTAAGTCCGGATTCCTAATGAGAGGCAAAAAGAGAGTACTGATGTGACTAACCGGAGGTCTCGGCGGGGGGTATATTTGAACCCACCGGAATCCCACTAACTGATTCGCTGGCACTGAAGCGCGGGAAATGTGTGTAGCCAATCAGAGGCCTCGGTCATCTTTCTCCACGAGGTTCAAGGTTTTTAGACCTCAGCGCGGGGCTGTCAACCAAATTCAAAACTCGACATCACAACGGCCCCCACTTCGACACGAGCCTACCCAAGTGGTAAGCGTCATGTTGCACTCCGCATCTCGCAACATGCCACCGCCGTCGTTGAAGCCCAGACCGCCGCAATTCGCGCCGTCAGCGCCGCATTCCGGGTGAGTCCTCGCCGACGTTTCTGTCGCTCTGCAGGTTCGCTGATACTAACACGGTCTTCTCGTCTTCCTTGCTGCAGTTCGAATCAAGCCGGCCTGGTGAGATCACCAGCATCGTGGTTCCCCGACCGCTTGACGAAGCCTCGGCTGAGGCCACTCCTGCGTTTGCGTCGGACGGTGGCCCTTCCGGAGATGACGCGCCTGCGGAAGCTGCGCTCTCTCCCCAAGCTGACCCTTCGCCTAGTGCCGGGGCTCCGTCGTCACCAACTCCCGTCCCTGCTCGGTGTCGGCCGGGCCCCAGGCTGCAAACACTGCTGAAGCTTCGGCTGAATCGTCGTCGGACGGTCCAGCTGCCGAGACTGCGTCTGGAGCGGCGGATCGGTCGTCGCCAACTCCCGCTGAGCCGTCTGCTAGCTGGGCGTCGATTGATCGCAGTCTCCGCCCAGACCTCGCCGGCGCAGTCCGTCGCCTGTTGCTTCGCCTGGTTCTCCAGCTAGACCGTCACGCTTCTGCCGGACGGGTGCTCGTTATGCTCCGACCGTTTCCCAGCCGTCGGCCTCGGCTCAGGTGTCCGCGTCTCACCAGCATGCCCTGGAAGGGCTCGTCCAAGATGCCTCCGACGTGGCCGTGCGGCGACTTGAAGCTCACGCTGAGCGTTACCTCACCAACCTCGCTCACCTCATGGTGGGATTGGTCCGGTTTCCTCCGCTCCGTGTCGACCCAGATCTCGACCGATGTCTCGAAGACGCCCGCGATCTCGACTCGGTGGTCCATACAGTGGCCCCTGGTGTGCTCACGCTACCCCTCAGCTGGGATACTGAGATGGAGATCCTGCGTGGGGACGTCCGGTACTACAAGGACCAGCTTCGCGACTGTGAGGCTGCGCTGTACACGGAGGCTGACCTTCGCCGGCAAGCGGAAACGCTTTGCACCCAGGTCTCGACCGAACGCAAGGCCGCGGTTTACGACGTCCGAGCTCTCCGAGAGGAGCGAGACGTCGCTGCCCGTCAGCTAGCGTTGGCCAATACCACATTGCAGAAGAGCTCAGACGTGATCGACCACCTGAAGGTCCAGTGTCAGTCGTACGAGGGCTTGCTCAAGGAGAATTGTGCGGTTATTTGCAAAGATCGCCAGCGGATCAAAGACGGGCTGCAAAGTTACACAGCCATCCTCAAGCAATTCCACAACTACCTCATCTCCATGGACAAGCAGCGTGATAACTTGCGCGTCGCTGACCCGGACGCTGACACCGCGCTTCCCGCTGCGGTGCACACGTTCCTTTAGCAGCTTCGTACGGTCCAAGTCCATCAGACTGAAGCGTCGGCTGGTTCCAAGCGTCGTACTGAATCCTCGTCCGCCGCAACTCAGGATGGTCAGGTGGCTGACGGGTCGGATCAGTCGTCGGATGACCCTTCCAGTGACTCTGATGATCCTGTTGTGGTCGAACCTCCAGCCAAGCGTCGGAAGGGGTCGTCTTAACGATCTTTGCCTCTGCTTCCCGATCTTCGGCGAAGCGGTCTGCTTCTCGTCTGTTACCAGAAACTCAGTCACGCTCTTGGCAAAAGTCAAGACTCGGCAAGCCATCGGTGTCCCTCCGGGCGATAGCTAGTTCGTCGGTGTCGACGCAGATCTCTCGTTCGGCGGCTCATGCTTACAACACCTCGTTTGCTCCGTGCAACCCCAAGACCCCAGTGTTCGTTCCGCAGGGCTTCACTCTTCGGCAGGTAGCGTCTGCAATCCAAGTCGATCCATCGCTGGACCTGTGTGAAGTCTCCGCCCAGTGGGTCCAGGACTTCACGGATTACCACGGGCCCCGCTCTGAGGCAGAAGACGAGGTCGAGGATGATGCAGACCAGTCTGACGGTGGTCTCGGCGAGACTTCGGCAAGCGGCGGAGGGCAACGGGCGGCCAGCACGAGACGATCGCAATCTTCTCGCGCGTCAGCCGCCAGTGCAAGAGGTCGGCGCCGCAGCTGACGAAGCGAGCGACTCTGCCAGTCCAGATGCTGGAGGCGAGGATTCACTCGACGGTCCTACGGGCGACTCTCTCGAGGAGGCGGTCCGCCTCGACGTCCTGGCCAATGTGGCCTCTTCTTCCGAGTGATCTTTGGTGCTGACACTTGCTCTCCTTTTTCGTTCCCGCGGGTGGTCCGGATTCCTTCGGTCGTGCAATAACGTAGTGACCACAATTAGCGTAGCGTAATCATTCATCTCAGTCGCGTCTCATGTTTATCATTGTTCGTATCATTCTCCAGTCGCGTCTTCCATCCGTAATCTTTCCACAATACATGCAAATATACAATCATTTTGGTGCAGTAGCAATTTTCGTCTGCTTGGGTAGGCTGCATCGCCCTACCGGCAGTTCATCATTTTGGTGCAGTAGCAATCTTCGTCTGCTTGGGTGGGCTGCACCGCCTTACCGGCAGTTCATCATCATTTGACGGTCGGTCTAGTCCTCGTCCGCCACCCCGGCCATCTGCAGTCTCAGCTCGCGACGCCTCGCTCGCAAGTAATAAACTACAGCAGCCCTTCACATGAGAGGTTAGCTGCAGGCCCCCACGTAGGTCCGTCGTAGCTGACCCACTTCACCTGAAATTCTCTGACTGCTCGTTCCGTGCTGTTCGGATGAGGGACCTGGTCATGCAGGATCGCTTCAACATCGTATGCACCAGCAAGTCGGACCGGCTCCCAGCTGTCCTCGGCAGCAGCTCCTCGTCGAAATCAAGTCTCGTTTCCTCCGTAATGTCCGGAGCCAGCCGAGTCTTCGGCCGTTCTTCGAATTCACTCACTGCCTTCAAGCGGGAGCCATGAACAACCGGGTAGAACCTATACCCACTGCGATCGGGCAGATCCAGCTCGTACGCGTACTCATCCACCTTCTTCTTGATCCGGAAAGGGCCGTGCCATCGGTGAGCCAACTTCTTCGTCAATCCCGGTTTCACCCGCTCCATGTATAGCCACGCTCTGTCCCCAGACTGGAACAGCGACTGCGTGCTTGCGTCTGCCAAGCTTTCGTCTGTGTCGTCAGGTTCATTGGTCACCGCTGAGCTTTCGTTTCTCGCAGACTCGGGTAAAGACGCTCGTTCGACTCGGTTTAAGGACTCGTTGTGTTTCTGAGCTCTGCGAGCCTTCACTGTAGCTTGATACTCCTTAGCCATTTCCAGAGCGATCTCTTGCTGCCTGTTAGCTTACCGTCTCCACGCTAATACGTCGGACTGTCGCCGAGTCCTTGTCTGAGCGAGGACGACATTGCTCGAAGTGTAGACCGAGCGTCCCACTCGTGCACCATGTAGAATTGAGTGTCTTACCTCGTCGAGTCGTGCGAGTTATTGATCGCGACTCCACAATCTCGTCCCAGTCTTGTTGTAACGGGTCTACGGCGTACACTCTTACCGATTGTATAACGGTCTGCACCGAGCGCTCCTGTTGTCCGTTGGCTTGTGGCCGATAACTCAGGGTGGCTCTCGATCTTGACTGCATCACCTCAGCGAATGTTTGGAAGACCTCGCTCATGAAGCGCGGGTCTCGGTCGTGTCTGATCAACGACGGTACACCAAACCGTCGGTAGACGCACTCTTCGAACGCTTGAGCCACACGAAGTGCGGAGGTGTCAGTCATCGCTTTTCCCATGACAAACCAGTGAAGGGACATTGGAACAGCAGGAGTGCGGTGTTTCCCCGCGTAGTCTTCGGAAGGTGTATCACGAAGTCCATGGACACCATTTGGAACGGTCTCTCGTCCAGTATGTTGCCAGGCGAGTACCCGCGAAGGTGCGGGCGACTCTTACTGGAGCTACAGTCCGGGCACGAGCGTACATGTTTCTCCACATCAACGAACAAGCCTATCCAGTAGTAATCGGCCTTGACACGGTGGTAGGTTCGGACGATGCCTTGGTGCCCTCCTTCTAGCGAGTCATGACAGTTCTGCAATATTTCCTGGACCATCGTCGTGGGCACCACGAGGCGCAACGTCGTCTCCTCGGCTCGTTCTCTCCCCCACCGACGGTTCGCTCCAAGGAAGTACAGAAGCCCATCCTCGCTGAGTTCGAACTTGTCCGCCATCTTCCAGGCTTCTCGCGCGGCGCTGTAACCGAGCTGCGCTTCTTCTCCCTTCAGCACCGTCTTGAGGTTAGACCACCGGAGTTCTTCATCTTGAGGTTTGCTGATACGTGTGCGACGTTCTCTCTGCACTGTCAAGGGGACGATTTCGTCCGCCGAGGGTTCGTAAATGCTCGCTGCATCAGGTCTCGGTGGCTCTTGCTTGTCAGAGACCCCGTCGGGCTGGTCGGCTGTCGGTTCTACGCTCCACGCCTCTCCTTCCTGGTTGATGATCACAGGCTGTTCTGCGAAGCGGACATGTTTCCGTCGAGCTCTGGTTTGGCATCTCGCCACCGCTGCTACTTGTCGCGTTTACCGTACAAAATCAAAACAAATTCTACTACGGATCTTGTCACGTGTTTCCAGTATGCGTATCGAGTTGACTGATCGTGTCACCACTTCTCCAGAGACCTCGTCCGAGGGTTCATATATGACTTCTTGGATGCGGTTCAACTCTCTCAATTCACGCTTCCTGTCTTCGTTTTCACCCACCATCGACACCTTGCTTTCAAGGGTTTCGCCCGCCAAAGAGTCAGCAGCGGCATTAACCCTATCGTTACCGCCGTGCATTTCTATATTAACCCTCTACATACAAACTTCAAGTTAAACGGTGTAAAAAGGTATCCCACTTCGGGTGTGCAGCCCGACACCAAATTAGTTGCTGGTTTGCGGTTCGGGCGCGTGCTCCAACCGATAGCCGAGGGTAAGGCGATGGAGATGAGTATCTTGGTGGTGGGGAACAAGGTATGCCCGTTCCGTGAACGGACCTGGTGACGCGGAGGCAAATTGAACGGTTTTATAATACCCTTAGAGTATTACGCAGCAAACGGGACATCATCGGTCAGGAGATGTGCGTGTGGCTTCTTAGCATCTCTACGCTCCTTCAAGAACGGAGCTTGGACTCTGTATATGGACGAACTTCTTCTCAAATTTCCGTCAGCCGAATACACCAGCTTTGGCATGTAGTAGTAGTGATACTTCTGCCAACAGGTCCAGCCAGCCTCCTGGCACAGGTGTGGTTTAGCGTGATCGACTGGGTAAACTCGCTTGCACAGCGAAACATGGTGGGTCTGACAGAAATCCGTCTTCTGAGTCGGCTTCCGGCATTCAAACTAACAGACTGTGCACTCAAACATGGTTCTGCTCTTCCCTTTTAGAGCAAACCATGACTCGTTTGCGACGCACATCACCGACGGTGGTTCCGGAAGCGTCGTATCGCTATTCGAAGTGGTTTCAGGTGCCGTACGCGTGGTTGCTGGTGTCGGATTACTTGCATACAGCATTCCATTCTCGGCTTCTATCCACTTTTTCCATTCACCACTGAACAACTCGCGCACCAGACCAACAACAAAAGCTCGGTGCCTATCACGGCCAGGCAACGTCTCACTTGAAGCCCTCAGGGGATCCTCAGCCCCCCAGAGCTCCAGACTGTTGCCGCGAGCCAATTCATCACAAATGAAGGCATTGCACCGAGCAATATCCAGTAGCGCCATTACTAACTTATTTTGCCACTTTTGGAATGAATGGCCGCCACATAGTGAAAATCTCCTGCGTAGCTGATCGTGCCTATCCACGCCTTGCTTGGCACTATTGTATTCTCCAACGCAGATAGGAGCAGCAAATGGTTCACGTGCGTTCCTAATGCGCCTGTACACCGTTGTCGTACCAGAACCGTCGGCATTCGAAACGATATTTACAATCGAGCCTTTGACCCAGCTAGCAGCCACGATGTGCTTGTCAACGCATACACCCTGTTTCATGAAACCTCTAGGTTTGCTGTCACCTTTCATGATCATTGTAAGGTGAGGGAAGTGCCGGTTGGAACTGCGGACTGAGCCCCGGTCGTACAAACCAATAGCTCGTAAACTTTCTAATAGCGAGCATGAAGTGTAAAAATTGTCAGTATTGACAATACGACACGAGCCTTTCAGCGGTGCTGTCACTTCGATGAAGTGAGATCGAATCTCTGAAGACTTTGCCGTCAAGCGCGTAATCGCTGCGATTTCATCAGTTGGAGTAACACCATCCAATCGATCGCTCAACTCACTTGAGCAATGTAGCTTGAAGTTGACAACGTACCACGTTGTTGAGCAACAGCACATGTAACACTTGAAATGATACTTTCCAGTAGGTTTTCGCGGGTTGAAAACTATAATGTGGCGAACATATCGCGATCGGCGTGCAACACTGGCTTCGTCGACAGCCACGTTCCGACCCACAACAGCATGACGGGATTAGCGCGATTTCACGATGCTAATCAGTGGGCGGATTCTAGCGGCGGGGCCTCGCTGAATATCTGCCGTCGTAACATTCGATCGAAAGCACAAATTTTGCCGTATATACAGGAACCTTCTCAACGTCATGATAGTTACCAGACTAGTTGAACGTGCTCCTGGAACAATAGTGTCCTCCTCGCTGTCGGTCCAATAATTTCTCATTTCTCCTTTATCGAACAGCGTCATGTACCATAAGATCCCGAGAAATGTCATCATTTCTTCCAGGCTGATCGCCTTTGGTTAAGGGTTCCCAGAGCTATCAGCGTACTCGTTCGAAAATGCAACGACTTGATTCCAAAATGACAGCGGAACAAAGGCAAAAAATGAAGAAGTTGCCGAATGTCCAAAATAGTGGCGACTTTCTTCTCTTAGTTTGGTAGCTGAAGTCCCACCCGGCCGCAACAACAAGTAGCTCAATTTGTCGCATGCCATAATGACCAGGTAGGCCTCTTTTTCAATGACACTCCAGTTCTTTTGTGCACCAGTGAAAGTGCCACCAAGACAGATAAGCAGCTCATGCTGCTTGTCCTGGATGTCACCATCAATTTTCCAACTGGGCACCTGCGTCACAATCACTGACCATCCAATGTCTGAGGCGTCCGTCAGCAAAACCATCTCTGCATCCGGCTTTGGGAACGCGAGGGTGGCTGCATCAGCCAGAGCCTGCTTCACCGCATCGTACGCCGCACATTCCTGCACGGTAAGTGCGATCGGTATACCTGTAGCCGCACGCTTTGTTCGCCTTGACGCTTTAGCTATCACCTTGTCCAGTGTGTCCTGCAGAGGACGTGCCAGTTGAGCATAGTCTACGATGCTGTCTCGCATCCAGTTCGTAGAGCACAGGAACTGCTGGAGTTCTCCAGTGTTTGTCGGGTAGGGCATGGACCGTAGAGCCTGGATGCACTCTGAGTCATGCTTGACACCCTCACCATTGATCACCTTTCCACACCACTTCACCTCTTGTTTGTATACGCAGGACTTAGCCACACTCAACTTAAAACCGAACTTTGCAGTCAGTTCAAGCATTTCTTGCAACTTGTCCAGGTACGTGTCAATGTCGGCAGCATACAGCAGTAAATCATCTATCCAGACTAGCAAATGCTTGTACAGCAGCGCTGCGAAGCATCGTTCGATAGTCGACTGGAAGTATAGCGCTGCATCTGCACTGCCTTGAGGTACTCGCTTTGGGTGTAGATTTTGCGGTGCGTCATGTAGGACAGCAGCTCCTGGCAGTCCTTGGCAAGTGGGAGCTGCCAGTAGCCTTTGATGAAATCAAACAACCCGAAGTGGTTGCTGCCTCTCACATTTTCCAAGTCGACGTGCAAGTTTGGCATTAGTCCAGCCATTGGCTCAGTTTGTGCGTTGAAAGGTTTGTAGTCCACAGTCTGGCGAAATTCGCCTCCACCACGCTTCCGCACTGGTAGCGCTGTACAAGCCCAACGGCTGGTCGGGTTCTCATAAGCCCATCCGAGCTTCACCAACATCTCGTTGAATGACTCGAGAAATGCCTGGTACTCGGGTGCGTACTTGCGAGCCTTGGCCTTGTAGGGCCTACAGCCCGTCTTCATCCTAATCCTCATTGGCTCCACATTTGCCGGTGGGTCATCGCCGAGAACTAGTCTCCAACCATCATGAGCGTACACGATCGTACGCAGGCGTTCGACTTTGTCGACGGGAACCCGTGTGTACAACAGAACGATCGTGTACGGCCTGTGGAAATTATATTCACCCTTTTGCTCACACGAGGTGTCTGTCGTTGAATCTTCGCGACGCTGACGGTGAAACAATTGAAGACTTTGGCGAGTGTAGCTACTGCAGTAAACTATGCTACATACGGGCTACATTGTCAACTGCCGATCACGTGGATCTCGTAAGTCAAACTACTGTCCGTCAAGCATACGAAGCGCCTTCCAACAGCTCTAATGTTGTTTTCGCTGACTTGGCTCATCGCTCAGAAGGTCTCGGGCACTTACATCCAAGTCTATCAACACTGGGAGATAAACGCACTGTAGCTGCACAAAAACGCCTAGCGTCCATACACAGCAGCGGAGTAATGTCGCCAGCCCCAAACCGTTCTGCTCGAAGCAAGCCCTCCAAGCCTGCAAAAGCAACGCAAGAAGGCTCTTCCAAAATCCAAACCGAAGAAAAAGACAGCTGCTCAAACTTTGAAAGCAGAGTTGCTACGCATATTACACGAAGCTGCGGCCAAATACGTTGATGCTATCGTTGCGTTTTGCCCTGCTGGATGCCGAACTCCCAATACCGTGGTGTCGGTTCAGCGTACCTGACTGGGGTTGTGACACGCTTCGAAGATGGAAAAGGAAAAAATGCTGACGGTGTTGCGGTACCTACGATTCTGTTCGAGGTGCATTGGACAAGCACAGCGTTCCAAACAAAATACCATGTTCATCTACTATCAGAGTCGGACCTTGTGCGTGGAATCAAACAATTTGTGAGGATGCAGAAACACAAATTATCTAGTGGTGAATTCCTGGTGTAACATCGTTCCTCAGCTTTCCAACGTTCCCGCGCTGTCGGAAGAGTTTGAAGAGATTGATGAGCCAGCATACCGTGATTGGGCGGCTTTTCGTAGTCGCAAGGAACTGCAAATTCCATTGAGCCCAGGGGAAGCCGAGCAAATTCAGTCGATGACATTCTCTCAAACAGAATCATTAGGACAGCCGATCGGCTTGTTCACACATGCAGATGGCTTTCGCATGTACTGCGACCACCGCAATTTGATACATGTCTTTGCTCCGGGCCACGAAGTGAAGAAGCATATTCGCGGTAAGCTTTTGAGGTGGTCAATGAAGTTGATGGAATAGCGGCCGACCGCCGATCCGACCATTCAGTGACTGCAACTTTGTATGGCCAACAGTGGAAGAGCTGCAAAAAGCTCAGCAGCGGCACATTGTGGATCGGCCGCAAGGGCTGACACGAAGTCGTATCGGTCTACTGTGCAGCGGTGAACGAATTTGGGTTCCGGCCACCGAGTCAAGTCTAGTGCAACGACTTCTTGTAATCGCCCACTGTAGGGCGCAGGGTCACAGAGGCCGCGAGGCGTTGATGAATGTGGTGAACCGCAGGTTCCTCATACGGAATCTATCGGCCATGGTCAAGACATTCCTTGCCGACTGCCTTGTGCCAGCATGTAAACGACATTAGAGCTGTTGGAAGGCGCTTCGTATGCTTGACGGACAGTAGTTTGACTTACGAGATCCAGGTGATCGGCAGTTGACAATGTAGCCCGTATGTAGCATAGTTTACTGCAGTAGCTACACTCGCCAAAGTCTTCAATTGTTTCACCGTCAGCGTCGCGAAGATTCAACGACAGACACACCTCGTGTGAGCAAAAGGGTGAATATAATTTCCACAGGCCGTACACGATCGTTCGGTTGTACACACGGTGCGGCAGACTGCGCATAATATGGCGTCGAGCGTGCCTGGGTTTGGCGATGCCATCTGCAGATAATCTCCCGGAATTAGAGACCGTCTTCGCTGACCCGTTCAACGGAGGTTGGCTTCTCCAAATCCAAACCCGCGTGACCTTGATCGGGTACCCTTTCTGTAGCTCCACCACGAACGTCTCCGAGGTGATCATCTCTGCATTCATGGTCAATTTTGTCACCACCAACGTCACTTCTACCAGCAACACATTCTCCAATGTCATCGTGGCTGTCACGCCCGTCATCTCCACTTAGAGCGTATGTTTTAACACCCACTCTTGCCTCCAAACTCGCTGAACTCTTGTTCTCTTCATAGGCACTGTTGTAGTGCTCCAACAACGCAACTTCCCCCAAAAAATAGTCGCCGCCAGCTTCACCATTTGCATCACAACCTGGCCGAACGTATCGATATAGATCGCTCAAACCTCGCCCAGGTGGCTTCTTTGAAAACCATCCAGCACGGAGCGCTCCAAGCTGATTTGAAAGCGGCGCGGTCTGTTGAAAAATTCCATCATAGCACACTCGTCAAGCCGTGATCCAAGGCTGGGTTGGTCAGTATTACTCACGAAAAGTAGGTACAGCTGCTTTCTCATTAGCAGCACCTCGAGAAGTCCGTCGGTGTTTGGGAGGATGATGGCCCTCATTTTGGGGGTGGTCTCCGCTCGTGATTGGTGTCACCTGCCGCTGCTTGCTTTTGCGGACCATCTTCGCAAATGGTCAATCTTCTTTGGGGCACCTCGCGAAAGAATGTGGACCAAATGTACTGGTATTTGTATGGCAGCTTCTCTCCTAGCGTCAAAGCGAGCCTTTGGAAAAGGTCGCGACCACTCACAAGATCCTTGTGGGTTGATCGAGCTGAACTGAGCACTGCTCAGGGAACAGCATGCCGTGGGTCACTTGGTGACCAACGCCAATGTCTATCACTATACGAGCGTGAAGCAGATCAACACCTGTAGATCGACACATGGAGGTCAACCCAGTGAAGTCTAGCACTACGTGCACCAGACAAAGCAGATGAAGCATACGAACAACGTATTGAGGTAACATGTGTATTATTTGCGTCCGGACACACTACCACTACCGGTAGGAAGGTCTCAGGAGGCACTGTAGCAAGCCCCGTCTTGCAGCCAGAAACGCACGCAGGTTGAAGCAATAACCCGGTATGTAGCGGAGGTCGAATGTCGGGTAGATCGTTTGAGTGGCTCCGTCGACCACAACGACGTCCGCGCAGCGCTTTACGCGGCAATGATGAAGATCAGTGGCACACCCACGTTTTACAATGGCACGCGTGATATGGCAGCGTGCCCAGAGCGCGGAGTCTAGCTGGAAAGCAAGTCCAATAGTGATGGAAAGCCGCGATGGCGGCTTGAGCGGCTCCAGCGGCCACCACGAGACCAACGCCGAGCTTCTTGCAGCCATGATAAAGCTCAACGGCACGCCCGTGTCGCATGAAGCTCTTGTGAGATGGCGGAGCGCACAGAATGGGGAGATAAGCCGGTACAGTAGGTGCAACGGTGGTGGAAGGCCGAGGTGGTGGCTGGAATAGGGTGGATGTGATGGTACAGCGATTCCGTGCAGTATCACAGGATCCTTGCGTGACGGCGTCGGTCACCTTGACGGGTGGCGAGGCATGAACAGATGCGAGCAAATCCCGAAATGAGGTTTGGTTTTTCTTTTGCGCAGCGGCGCTGCGGGTGGTAGCGCTGCAGCCTGTGAATGGCGCGCAAAATCCTGCACGTCAACGAGCCGTCTTCAACAGGGACAACCAATCGTTATCGAGGATTTTCGGAATGCATCATGATTGGTTGAAGCGAGGCGATTGGGGAAAACAGAGCGCGGGAAATATCGGCGCGCAAAATCCTGCACTTCAACGAGCCGTCTTCAACCGGGACAACCAAGCGTCATCGAGGATTTTCGGAATGCACCCTGATTGGTTGAAGTGAGTACATTGGGGAAAACAGCGCTGGTTCTGGCACGACCCACCACCGCCAACATGACCCAATAATAAAACCCGTTGACTGCAACCGGAAGACGCGTTGCGGGCCATACAACACGCACTCGAAGATCGACGCACTACAGCCACCTTGAACGGGATTCCTCGTGGCCTGATCCCCGATCGCGATGAGCTAGCTTGACCCACGTGGTCGTAGCGCACGATAATTAGCCAAGATAGCAGGTTCCGATGTAATAGAAGTTCGCGGTGGCTGCTTAAGCGCCTATGACGGATACGACGATGTAAGCTTCGTGTTGCCCACGGCCATGATGAGTGACACGCTCGTGTTGTATGAGGACGCGAGAGAGGTGGCGGATAACAGAGTGCGAGGCGAAAAGCCACTACAGTACGCACAGTGGTGGTAGAAAATGGTGGTAAAAAAATGATTTCGCGATTGAGCGGCTCCAACGAAAAGCCCGAGCTGTACGATAAAATGCTTGACTTGGTTCAGCGCGATAGGAGCGTCAAGACGTCCTAACAGCGTGGGTGCTTGTGCATCGGCGCAGAGAACGCTTGGGCGTTCTGATAGTGATGGAGCCACAAGCGATGCGGTGCGATCCAGGGTTGTAGTGGTAGCGAAACGGCGGCAACCAATGGTAACAAGCCATGGGTCTGAGCAGTCGATATGGACCGAAGATCTTTCGTTTTGCATGCATCTCCTGTTTTGCCTTCGGTTGGAATGGCTGATTTCTCGGATAAAGAAGACTTGCTGCTGTATCGACTCGCGAAGGATCAAGCTGATGCTGAGCACAAGACTGCCTGGAAGAAACTGTGGCTGGGCGTGGCATCGTGCGGGAAGACCCAGCATCAGCTCCAGATACGGCTCAAGACCTTGAAGCGAACATACGGCAACAACTTGGATCATTTTCCGGCTCGTTTTCGCAAGAAACAAGGAGCACCACGACAATTACAAGCCGAAACAACTACCCCTCCCCCCCCCAAACCGCTGCGATTGTTCAGAATATGATGGAGACGATGTTTGCCTCGATCTCACCCCATCCAGGGAGATCCCCAGATTGCCATGCTGGGGAAGTTACCCCAGTCGGTGTTTCAGCGGTGCTTGCTGCAATTTCACCACTGGCGAGTACGGATATCTTCGTCGACATTGGATCAGGGATCGGCAACGTCGTTGCGCAGGTTGCCATGGAGACACGTGTGGCGACGTGTATCGGAGTTGAATTTCAAGCCAACCTTGCGGCAGTGTCGAAAGAATTGATTCGCAAAGAAGTAATCAGTCAACCAAGTCTGATCAAGGTGGCGATTTGCCAAGATGACATCAGGAACCTGAGCTCGGTGGCCTACGGTTTCTAATGAAGACATACGAGGCTGGGAAAGAGCTGTCCATTAGTAAGTTAAGCCAGGCCTCGAGGAGGTATCGTGAGGGTCGCGCGCGCATTGCAGCGGCGGCGCGAGCGGTGCCACTAAGAGGCCAACCGGTGCGAGGGTAAAATGCGATCGAGGTCTCGACGGCGACCCCGCCGCTCTTGGCCTAGGCGCTCAACTACAAATGGGCTGCTCACAACTACTGGTGGGGAAACCTTGCTGGCGCAGCAGTCGAAGTGGTGCCGTGCAGCCGCTGGACTAAAATTCCACCCTACCGACTATCACCCGCTTAGCATACTCCACGTCGTACGTCGTCATCGCCGCGGTGTCGGTAGCTATTCCTAACCTCTTCTGTCTTCCAGTAAACGTAATTCCCGAGTCGCAAGCTCCTCAGTAATTTCGCATGCCATCCAGCAAAGCTCTATTCTCTTTCCTTACAACATTGTTTTCGATCCTACATGGGAAGCTGCACTTGAAGATGTTGTAGCAACACTCCCACGACTGAAGCACGTGATTGTCATGCAAAACATCTGCCCTCGTCACCGCAGTGGTTGTCAACGTGCATTCTGCACACGTTGGCAGCTCAAACAAACAATTCCGGTGTGTGTCTCGTGGTCTGCAAAACAACACACAGCTTATCAATACTCCAGCGTATCTCTCTAATTTCCCTACGATCATGAAACACAGATACCTCCATCATGACATGATGTCATGCTCTGTCTCCGTTTACAGCTTCCACTTTCACGGGCCACGTCGAATTTGTACGCAACTCCACGGCAAGTCCTTACCACCACAACCACCATCGTATGAGAGTTGCCACCTCGACTTTCCACCACTGCTGAACTTCCTGTGCTGGTTGCTGGGTGTTTGTCGGAACAGAGAAGATTGTTGCGGCGAAAAAGGTGGTGGCGGACATGGTGTTCGTGGCGCCGCAGATACCAATCTAGTTCTTCCTGTCCACAGGTGGCATGGCCGGCAAGCAACTTATGAGGCTCGTGGTTAGCTACATGATGGGCGAGGGGCCAAGTCGATCACGTTCGGCGTCATGCCGCTCGCGTGTCGAAGTCCTCGCTGACAATCGTGCAGTGATCATAGGGCAGAAGTAAAGCGGCGGCGAGGACTGCTCTACGACGATCGGCTGCGTCGCGCAGCTGTGCTAACCAAGTGCATCATTTCAGCATGTTTCTTAGAACTGGGAGATCGAATCGCATTGAGGGTGGAGAAGTATTATGCACTGAAGGACGATAGTTTGCGTGGCAAGGAGCCCAGCGACGACGGAACTCTCATGAGCACAGAACCTAAAAGGTGCAGTGGGGAGGCGTTATCGTCGCATTGATCGCTCACAAGTCAGTGAACTTCGTCGAGCGCTCTGTCAACAGCAGCTACGGCCTGTTCAAGACGATGCCATTAGACATGTTCGTGCTCGTGTCGAGCCTTAACACGCTGTTCTTCACAACGACGCAGGCGAGGGAGGGCTATTCACCTAGCCTGGATTTCGACTTCGGCATAGACCGCCTACCGCAGACGCTCACAACCAAATACATGATCTGACCAGCGGCCCGGCATCATCAACTTTGACTTCATGCCGTTGTAGTATTGCATCAGATTTATTAATTGCGTCGATCTGGTCTGGACGACGGTACTCTCGATCAATTCAACAAGACCGCCGGCAGCATTGACCGACGAATGCTGCCCCAATTTATCGTATACGACAATAAATTGCGATCCAGAAGACAAGGCCGACGGTACTCTCGATCAATTCAACAAGACCGGCGGCAGCATTGACCGACGAATTGACCGACGAATGCTGCCGCCGG
>JAIKVD010000356.1:0-21459 GCA_024679075.1 Phytophthora uliginosa
CACGTCGCTCTCGAACCTCTCGGCGCCCGCCACCTACTGGCAAAAGTGCGTTTATCTATGAGATTTTCTCCATAAAGGGATTACGAATCATTTGCAATGATATGATATGATATGATGCAGGATGAAGATGATGGAGGCGGCGACACTCATGCGCTACCTGCGCTACGCGAACGTGGTGCTGGCGGTGCTGCAGGCGCTCGCGGGCTTCCTGGGGCTCTTCAACCTCGTGGTGCTGGACATCACGTGCTTCCTCATCTCGGTCTACGCCGTGTGAGTATATTTTTACGATATGATATATCATATCGATATGAGTTTTTTGCTAATATGACAAAACTATCGACCAGCATCTTCGCGCTGCTGCTGCTGGCGTTCGAGTGCCGCTTCAAGCACATGGAGCCGTGGATCCGCCAGCAGTTCGGCTTCCTGTTCACGTACCGCGGCCGCACGGCCTTCATCTTCATCGTGGGCTTCATGGACTTCGGCATGGAGGGCTCGCTGCCCTACTTCGTGGGCATCCTCATGTGCGGCAACGCCATCCTGAGCCTGCTCATCATGCTCTTCCACCCGCAGTTCCGCGAGGGGACGCTGGACATGGACATGGACCCCACGGTGACGTACCGCCCTGCCGCAGAGGAGACGGAGACGCTGCTGCGCCAACACGACGGACTCGCCTCCACGGCCGGCGCCTTCGTGCTCCACGAGGCAGAGGAGCACCCGGAGTTCATGGCCAAGGTAAGGAAGGAAGGACAATGGCATGCACACTGTTGGGAGCTCATGCTACCCGTTGACTCATTTCTTGTCGTGTCGAGTAGATGGCCCAGTCGTACGCCTCCAAGCACGGCTACGTGCCTCCTGCGCAGAAGTAGCTGCACTTTGCGGGCAGGTTGTGCGATCGCGTGGTTCAACTTACTTTCCTATGTATTTGTCCATCTCACCAATTAACCACACGCTAAAAAGCGTCGGGTCTGCGCGATGAAATTCACTATTGCGACTTTATAAACCGAGTCGGGTATCGTTGAAAAGATGAATGAGTATCAAGCGAATGCGCTTGAGGTGCTTTTATATATATCATCTACATGTAGTTTTCTAATCCAGGCTGTCTACTCGGTGCCAAAGCAGGTGGCTGTGGCGCGTTAGTGTCGAACTACCAGCTCAGTCAGGAACGACAGCACGCGGTCACACCCTGAGCTGCTCAATTCTTCTAGGTCAGGGACAGCGAAGGTACTCACGTCGCCACTTGCCTTCTCAGCCGCTGCCTCGATCAGCTCAGCGTCGACAGCGCTTGAGCCCATGTGTACAGCTACACCGGTGGGAGTGCGCTGAGCTCCGATCAGTTTTGATAAGGAATGACTCCAAAGCACCAGCGGCGGCGGAATTGACGTTGACGACATGATGGCCGTTGTCAGCGTAGCAAGCGTTCCTTCGGAAGCAAACTCAAGCAGGAGGAGGCGCAGTGAAGTCGCCACCAGAATGCGGGCGCTCGGGAGGAAAATGTGCGCGTCGTATAGCTCGTTGGGAAGCTGCAGCTTGAATTTCAGCGGTAAAGTCAGCAGCAGTCGAGACACCAGCGCGTCCGCAGGCGTGTACACCCTGACTCGCTGGTCGCTGGTCACCCGAAGGAGGCGAGGCTCGCGTCGACGGTAAACTTCTTTGCCCAACCCTGTACGACGATCTAACGCTGAGGTTGTTGCGGTGATGCCTGCTGCTGTTGTAGCTGCTAGGTCTAGTACTCCGGCTGCAGGTTTGACTGCGACTCCAATCAGTCCCTTGCCAACTCCCTCAATGAACCCCGGGAGACCACCGTGAAGTGCTCCTTGAGTGGGGGCCGTGATGACACCCGTGACGCCTGCGAAGATCCCCTTTCCAAGCTGCTTTGTGCCGTGGATAAGCCCCGTTCCAATGTGCGTGGCGACCTGCTTTCGCGGTCCTTGCGCGCGACGTTCAGCCAGATATTTGCGATCCAGTGACAGCGTCGCGATGCCCTCGGACAGCGTACCAGTCACCTTGCTGGCAGCATTAAACGCTCCGTAGAGCGAGTGGGTAAAGAGACTGGTTGTTCCGCGCGAGAGCCCCAGGATAAACTCTTGTGGAGAAGTAACAAGTCCTGCGGCAGGCTCGTAGAAGAAGTCTTTCACACCCACACCAAGATTGGTTACGAGACCAACAGGGTTACCGAGAATGTCTGCTGCGCCCACCAGCGAGTAGATCTGACGCATTCCCTGCAGCATATAGTGCTGCTGCACGGTCGACATCAAGAAGGCACCAGAGGCGAACGCGTGATTCAGGTGGAGCGCATTCAAGTACAGCGTCGCGCTGTCAATCTGCGAGAAAGTTGAGCTCAAAAGAGCTTTCGTGACCGCTATCGGGAGTTTAACGAGCGAGGCCAACCCCGTTACCGATTCATCTGGCTTTCCGTAGTGGTTTAGAATCGTGATGCTGAGCTGGACCTTGACGGGATGAAGCTGCAGAGTTTCGATGTAAATCCTTCGCTCTGAGTTCGTAGTGAACCTTTTGTCGGACGAACCCCTCGACTGCACCTTCGATGCTTCACTCGTGAGGCGTCGTCGTTCTGGAGGATAATTCCTCTCCAAGGCTTCGGAGCAATCCGTAACAAAAGCAGCAAGCGCGAGCAAGAAGGCCTCATCGATCTGGATCCGAGCAGGCTGCATCATTGCCGAGAAGTACTTGATGTAATCCATATTCTCATCGTAGCTCAAGCGGAGAATGGACAAGTGGAAAAAGTGGGGCCTGTTCGACCGTGCTCCGGACTTCGCATCGCTCTTCTCTCCGTTGTCGGCTTCGTCCCCACTTTCCGCTCCTTGCGCGGACCGAACTTCAACGCTTTTCTGCTTGTCAGGTGATGAAGCATCGCTGCGGAAACCAACACATCCGCTGCTTTTTTTCAAGATCGGCGCGACCACGACGGGATAAATGGCCCCGCTGAGCTGGTTGTCAAGCTGGAAGCACCCGATTTTTACTTCGCACTGGTCGTGATCGTTGTTGATGTTGGCATACGCGATGTCCACATCCTGCCCCGAGAACAAGAGCAGCTCGTCCGGTGTGCTAGTCACGAGTGAAACCCCAAAGTGTGGCAAGCGGAAGTGAGCGACCACCTCCGATGTGAAGCCTGGAGTTGTGGATCTCTCCGTTTCTCCGTGTGCCGCTACCAGCTCTCGAGTCTGTTTTCCTGCCCGTTCCTTCCGGTTAAGTGCTTCATTTTGGGCCACCATGGTTTTGGTGAGTCCCTGCAGATGCCAACGCACATACACTCGGCTCGGTGCTTTGGGAACGGCGGACTTTGAGGGGATCTCAACTTGCTGCGACTCTCCTGGCTGATCCAACAAAATGGAGCTGTGGTAATCGGACGATGTCGTTCCGTCCTTTGGTGCGTACCAGACACTAACCTCACGGTTTGGAGTCCCCAAGAAATAGGCTTCGTCCCAGCCAAAGCACACACTTTCACCCGGTGCCAAGCTCTGCATCACTCCACGTTGGAAGGCAGACGCGTCCTTCTTGACGCCGTCGAATATCTGCTTGAACCAGATCGTTTCTCGCGCACACGAGTTGATGATCCGGTACAACGGGAATTCTGCCACATCTTCGCTGGTCACAACTACGCAGACTTGAACGGCTGCTTCCACACGAACTTGGACGCGCAAAACACAAATGCGAGAGGCGTCAGGAGTGCTGACTTTCAACGCCGTCTCGCTGACGTCATGTAGCGAGAACTTGCCGCTCCACTGATAGTCTTCAGCTTGCTGGTTCTCGCCACCATTCGACCCAACACTTCGGACTTTCAAGCGGATGCACGTATCCGAAGGAATGGACGAGTGCGCCCACCAACTGAACTCGGATGTGGAACGAGGCGGTGCAACGAGGATTTTCTTGTCGTCTGCTGAACTCTTCTTAGCCGCCGAGATGTCGTACACTGCAGAAGCCAAAAGCTCGTGATCAGTCTGGTTCAGCAGTAAATATCGCTCCACGAACGTGACCACCGTCGAGCTTGATCCGCCCACTTGCTTGAACAGCGCGACGATATCGTGATAACGTTTGGTAGCCTCGTTGTACACACGAAGCAAAGTGTTGGCTCCTACTTCCAGACTGATGTCTTGCGCGCTGGACGACTGCTGTGTGTTACCTTCCAGCTGCACCATGATCGCACTGACTTCCGAGTAATAATGCGCCTGCAGTTCATCTTCATCTATCGCATCTTCAGACACCGCTTGGTCTTGAAGCGCGTTCAACTTTGCGTGGATTTTCTCCATCTCCGGCGACCCGCAACATTCCTCCGTTTGCTTCTTTCTGGATGGAGAAAACGGAGACTTCGCGAACCGAGCCATCATCGACTTTGTGCCCGGGATCTTCTCGATCAACTTCGGCTGGGGTGAAAATACCAGAGGAAGTGACGTTGCGTTTCGCAGTAGGAAGCGCGGCTGCACTACCATGAAGTGTCCTGCATTCTTCTCTCGCGTCTCCTTGCTGTCAAATGACACATGCAGAGTCGCTGTCCTTGACTGGAAATCCAAGAGCGACAGTACAACATTGTTGTTGGTACTTTCCGGCTTCATCGGCAGTGAGGAGAGAGCTTTCAGAGCAGAGGCGGGTATGGTGGGCTTTGCAGTGTCTTCGGATGCATCCAACACACTGGGAATTCGGAAGAGCCGACTCCAACTGGAGCCTGTCATGGATATCGAGCAATACGTCTCGTCTTGGAGAGCGGACGAGAGAGTATCAACTCGACCATGCGGAGGAATCACTTGAGAGGATACAACGTGGGCGTCTTCACTATCGGGAGAGGCTCCTGTAGTCCGGCGGACCTTTTTGAGTGCAAACAAGACCGCAATTATCGGTACGCCACAGTTATTGACCAGCGTCAGGGGAGACATTAACTTGAGTTGAGCGTATTGGAGACTGCTAGCGTTCGAAGACGTGAAGACTCGACTGTGAGCATGGAAGTAACTTCCGTTGGCGTTGCAGATTTGGCTGGGGTGGAATGGGACCGTCCCATCGATCATCTTCTGGCATTTGCACACGTAGTCGTCGAGCACGAGCGAACAGGACGCAGTGTGCAGCGTGCTGTCTTCTTTTTCGCTGATAAATAGTTCATTACTCCACCGATGTTCTCTGTCGGTCGATGGTGGTAGCGCAGAGAGCTTGGAGCTGCTAGACAGCGGAGCAGGCGATTGATAAAGGTGCGGCTTCATGAACACTCGCACGGACCAGATTTGAGGGACAAAGCGGAATGGAACGCTGCACGCGCCCTTGGGCTGGATCGTACCGATCTCCGTAATGGTCTTCCCGTCAGCTTCCAGAACGCCACAATCCACTGCAATGCTTGTTTCGTTGAACAGCCGAACTAAAGACGAGATCGTAAACGTGCGGTGGCCGGTGGCAGCAGATATGTCCAGCAACGCATGCAGTAGCTGTGGCCGAGGAGTACTCGCCGTTGTGGCAGGACGAGCTTCTCCGTTTTCCTTGATTCCCTCAGCATTCGCAGGACGAGGTCGAACTGCGTAGATGTACTTGCCCGTGTTGCTAATCGGAATGTCCGTCAGTGGATGCCACTCGTTGTCATCCCAGCAGAACGACACGGTCTGCTCAGCTCGCAGAGATGGAGAAATGGACGTCAGTAGCTCCAAAGGGACTTTGGCTCGGTTTGCGAGAATTTCACGTTTAGGCTTCCGCCGCGACGCGTAGGTGAACCCCCGAGATGCAGTGCCGATATTGTGCGTAACCCAGTAGGTAATTGGCGCACCAGTGTCGTTTACCAAGTAGCAGTCGGACGAAATGACGTTGGTTGGAGAAACGTAAGGCGCTCGGGCACAGCTCAAGGCCCCGTCGTACGCTTTCGCGGTCAAGCAGAAGGAATCGATCATAGCGGGTGAGATATTGATGTTGAGCGGGTGGCCCTCTTTTCCAGTAAAGTCCAGATTGGCTGTCATCTCCCCGGTTTCATCGCGGATCAAGGAGCCTTTCAAGTCAAACATCCACGGCTCCACTATGGGCTCCCACGAACCTAACGCTGTGTTGAACCCCCAGACGCTGACGCCGTCGTCAGCGCAAGGCTCATTCAAACTTTCGTCTGGGAATTCCACTGCTACCTCGGTCAATGTTGGAACGACGCCATCAATCCGTTCTCCAACCTCGTACGTCGCCTTGCACATTGCGCGGAAGGTATACAAGCGCGCTATCGGGGATAAGTGCGGCCCACTTTGGCGAAGCAGAGTGATGCTTATATCTTCAAGCAAGAACTCGACCATGCTGATACTATCCTCACGAAACTCGATTTCGGGTGGCGCGAGAGGCCTCGACTGAGCTTCCGCAGGCTTCGAGTCGCCTTCCTCCTCACGAGTTCCAGTTTCCTCGGTCTTTTCTTTCTCGGAATTGTCATCGCTTGCTTCATCCTCCGTTCCGAAGACCTTTTGAGCTTGAGAGAACAGGAAGAGATCGATTGTACACACGACAGCATGGAAATGAGTGAGCGTCACTGTCATAGTTGTTTCAGCATCTTCAGAAGTGACTAACTCGAGGTCGATGGTGAAATCATCACACACCGTTCGCTCGTATCGTGACTGCAAGCCTATCGCTCCACCAGACATGTCTGCTTTCGTGGGTGACTCGGACTGAGGAGAAGTCGAAGCTAAGAGTGCGGGCTCTGGTGGCCATTGTGAACTCACTCTCAAGGACATGTTCCTCCCGTATAGCTGTGTGCGCGAATTCTCAGGTTCATCACTATGATACCGCCCAACAATGCACCCACTCGCGATCATTTTCAAAGTCGAGTCGTCGGTATGAAGCCGTCGGGAGTCTTCGTCTTCATTTCCGAGCTCATCAACGTGGTTCGGAACGCATTCAGCAGCTAGATAATGCACAAAGCCCGTTGTAATCGACACGTCCAGAGAAGTCTCCGCGCGTTCAATTTGCTCCGAGAGGTCCGATTCAATGGAGGCAAAATACCGAAGGCGCTGGCCGAACTCAACAATTAACGGGAGCAGCTCGCAATTGTCCAAGTGAATTCGCACCTCTTTGGGGGGAATCGGAACATCGGGCGATGGAGCTCGTCGATCCAGGATAATGTCAATACCGTGCTTCGATACATCATCCGACAAGGAAAAGATACTGCCACACAGTGTCCTTACTTCAGACTTCAGCGCGTCGTCTTGGGCTTCGTCTTCACTCCAATCAATCTTCCACAAGGCACCTTTGGAGGACGACGCGCGGTATTGCGACCGGAGTGACGCGAACCCATCGGCAGCCACTTGAAATCGCTCAAGGCATGCGCGAGCTATGACAGCGCCACTGGAGGGGGGATCCGAACTGGTTTCGTCAACGGATGGATCCAGCGGATCAAGGAGATCTAGGGCCAGATCTCCAAAGTCGAATTCCATATCGGAAACTTTCGTCTCGTCGGCATTGACGAGGTTGCAAACTGGTGTGGGCGGTGAGCTGACAAAATTGTTGTCCAGAACGCGAGATAGAAGCTCGAGTTGGTACGGATTAAATGCTAAAGTGGTCGTGGATTTTCTGACTGGACAAGACTCACCAGGAGTTGGAGCGTCTTCCTCTTGAGCTTTGGCCCCAGAAATCATCCAGTTGTTCGTTGACCACAACTCCACTTTGATGCGGCTGCACATTCTCTCCATCTCCGCGATAACCGTTGCAAGATCTAGTGGTGAGGATTTTGCTTCCTCTTCTTCTCCGTGTGTGGTATTTTCTTCACCAGTGTGCGCAAATGGAATGGCAACGTATTCGATGAATAAGTCGCTGAACTTGCCCACGGAGTAGCGGCACACAGGCAGCTCTTCCTGTTCATCGGGCTTGGATTCCTCAACTTGGTTAGGTCGTTGAGGCTTGGTCATAACTGTGAAAAGTTGGACACTCCCAGCTTGAAAGCCATTCTGCTCCTGCGTCGTGTCCTCAGGGTAGCCCCGGGACGCTGCTGATACGTTCCGAATGTCAAGTTCGATGTGATCGGAAGGCGATTTGTGCTTGCCCTCGACCTCGCAGGTCGGTAGCTTCAAGATCACGTGAGAAATGTCCATCTCGAGGTTTACCCGCTCATTGAGTGCTGTCGTCCCGGGTGGCATTCGAAGCAGGTCCGTCCACCGAGAAAATCCGGCGATCTCTTTGGTAATATGATCCAGGAACGGGTCCCAGTACGAGAGCAAGTAATTCATCTCAACTTGTTCGCTCTCGATTCGGTAGTAAGAGGCAGCTCCTCCACGATGCTCCAACGAGCTGAAACCTGCCGACTCGAGCAAAATCCGCACTGGTGTCCGAGCTTGAACAAGTACATTCGTTTCTTCGGCAAATTTCGTGCTGTGAGCTTCATTCTCAGTAGAATCTTCTTCCGATTTGAGCTGGTTCAACCGAGACGACATCAGTTGAATCCCACCGATACCTTCCAGATCAGCACGAATGTATTGGGTCTGAAGCGTCGAGATCTCACAGCGAAGATCAGTTCCACTAAGCCCAAACGAAACCCGCTCCTGCCAACACGTTTTTGGCATGAAGAAGGCAAACCATCGCTGAACTTTAACTTGAAGCGCAAAACGAGCAACCGGTTCCAGTTCATCACTTTGAGATATGACATTCGTATCCATTGCAGATGTCTGTGCACTCGAGTGATATCGAACCAGCGCTACCAGCAGCTCATGATCCCAGTAAAGGGCGGCTTGCTCGATGCAGACTTCACCCATAAGCGGCTCAGAGCTGGAGATCATCACACTGGTCTTTCCGCTTAGTTCAAAGAGCTTGCAAGTGCGATGTCCCGTACTCCGATCGTACACTGGGGTCACTGTAGCGTCCGCCACCGGAAATGGTGCAGGAATTGGAGACGACTCCGAATTCGGTGAGCTAGTGTCGTTCACGGAAGAATCATCTACTGCATTGTCTGGTAGCGTGTTGTACTTCACACGCTTTACAAGTGACAGCAAGCCCATATCGACGGCGGCGGCCTGGGCGGCGGAAGAAAATCTCGCCATCACGTTTAGGTCTCTGATGTCCATCTCAAAGCCCGTGACCTCTTCCGACGCACTGGAAGCTGCACTCAACGCTGCTTGCATAGGACCATCGCCATTAAAGTCGATCAAGATTTGAGGAATAGAAAAACAAACGTTGAGCCGCTCGTCTTCTGGTACGAACGAAGCAACTGGCCCATTCTTCGTATTCTCTTTTCCATGCCTCGGCGACTGCCATTCAGCTGACGCCTGCAGAAGCTGCTGATACTGTGTACTCGACATCGAAAATTGAATGGGGGGAGCTGTGCACTTCATTTGCCACTTGGGAACAAGATAGCCTTCAACGAGTTTTTCTCCGTAAAATACGAGGCGTGTACTCTGCATCAAAGTCGAGCGCTTACGCTGCTTAGGATCCCTCTTGTCAGCTCCGCCTTCGTGCTTTTCCTCTGTGCTTGCAGTAACTTCGGGCTCTAAAAAGTAGGTTTCAGCCTCTTCAATCGACAGCTCAAAGGTGTTGTGAGCTGCTCCATTTTGAAAATGCGTACCAACCAGTCGAGCCTCAACCTCGGCCGAAGCATCCGTTGTATGAGCAAACACGTCGATTTCGGGAAGTTTGACAGAAAACACAACTTCTCTTGTGTGAACGGCTGCGGTGTCGCTCTTCCGCCGCGCTTTGGCCTTTCCAAAAGCATTCTCAATGGATGCTTTTCGTTGCAACTCAGCAGGAAGTTTCGACAACTTTCGTGCAGTTTTCGTCGGCGTGACAACTTTGGGTGGAACGGGCTCAGCGGGTTCAGCCACTCGCGCGATGAAATACGCACGGAGTTTCGACGTCGCGTACAGGTTGTGGATGTAGCGGAACCGCTCGAAAACGCAGTCGAGCTGGAACTTGCTCTCAGACGACTCTATGTTCAGCTCGACGAACGGGTTTCTGCGAGAAACCACCTGTCCATTAGGTGAAAGCGTGTCAATCATGGATAAAAGAGCTTGTGGCTTCTTCTTCTCTAACGCCACAGCCTCGTACGTTTGGCGGAAGTCGAGGATCTGGACAGACGTAATTCGGGATGATACGGTGGAGGAGCTTGTTCGCTGCAGCACAGTCACCACAAACTCGTTGAGTTCAAACCGCAAAAAGTCTCGCGTGTCCGACTTATCCCCGACCTTGTACTCCTCAACGAGTACAACCTCGAAACTGATCACCACTAAATCCAACGCCATCAGCAACGCCTCCACGTTTCTTTCCTCGTGAAAACTTGCGGTTCGAGCCTCCGATGAGGCGTGCATGCGCTCGTTTACCGCCAAGTAAATCTCCAGCTTATCAATAAAACTCTCTCGTGAGGACATGGATCCATTCGAGCTGCGCCCAGAGGAAAATCGGGATTTCCACTGTGACAATTTTCTCGGAGAGTCATGGCCTTGGCCTTCGAGTTCAAGTTCTCGGGCGGCGCAAAGCCGGAAAAAGACAATAGTCGGCACCTCTAAAGCGTCCTCGAGTGCGTTTAGTCGAGATCGATCGGCCATGAGACTCTCAACATCGAGTTTCTTCTTCTTTGCGGCGCGTAGCATGTTCTTGTGCAAGTGGATGTACTCTTTTCGAGCAAACCAGAGCGTCGCGAGGAGCTTCCAGTTGCACCGACGATGAACAATACTCGACTTGCGGACCGGAGTCCCTCCAGATCCGGTTTTTTTGCTCGGCGAGGAGTGCTGGTGCAGTTCTAGGACGCCGTGCAAGGCGTACTGCCACCATACCCTTGCGTTCGAACGCACAGGGACAAGCGGTCGTTTCCGTTGAAAGTGAAGACGCTTGAGGTACATTTCGTGGGCAGATACGAAGTCAGCTACACTGATGAGGAACGTACTCTGTTGCGGAGTCAAACACGCTCTGATAGCGCTGATCTCGGCAGAACAACGCAACTTCGGAATGGTGGACGCTGTCCGGTCGTCGTGATTCCGAGCCAAGTTGATACGAGTGCTGAAAGGATGAATAATATTCGAGCCCGACGTTGACGGACCCTTTCGGCTTTGCGCGTCGTTAGCCTCGATGTGATCACTGTAGACACTGGCCTGCATCATCTCGAGACGCCTGTGCACAAACGCAGTGCGAGCCTGCGCACGATCCACGAATTCGGCTTGGCCATTGGCGTTCGCCGTCGAGATCACGATCGAGTCAATCGTAAGGCCCAGAGCCAACGGAATCGACGACGCCAGGTGCTTCGAGTCCTCGTATCGAATGTGAATGTTGGAGAACTCGAACGAGACGTTGTCCAGGATCGTGTTGAGTATCTTCTTGCGATACCCCCACGACGCAGTCGGGTCCGAGTCTCCAGCTCCAGAGCCCGCTCCATCCGCGTCCGCCTCACTGGAGCTCGCCGTACTCCCATCGTTCTTGACCGTCTCCAACAACTCCAACATCCTCACTTCCTGCTGCTTGGCCCACCGCGTACGCAGCGCATACGAGTCGTCGTCCTCCTCATTCCTCCGAGCTTCGTCCTGGTCGGTGGGCTCCACAACGAGAAACACGTCCTCCACCTTGATCCTGACCGCCTGCGACGTCAACCGCTTCCACGGCACCTTGATGCTCAGTCTGCCGACGCTGCCCGACTTCATCTTCATCGGCAGCTGGAACTTGTCCAGCGCCGCGCCTCGCATCCGCAAGTCCCGGAACTCCACCTTGCCGGCGAACAGCGCCACCTTCATCTTCTCCGAGTCGAGTCCTTCCACCCACTCACTCACATACTCCTCCAGCACCGATTCCACCACTTTCTCGAACATGCTGAACGATGGTGTCCCTCTCCTCGCACTCTACAGGGAGAACAGTCACCACAAAGTTCGGACAGTACGTTACTTGAGCTGCAGTGGACATTTCGACTCGAGAAGAGCATGGGTGGATGCAGAATTGAATGGAGAATGGCATATTGTCATTGCAAATGTAGATAATGCACAGGAAACCTACCTATTGAGGCCTTTTAGAGAAAGGGTGTGGCGCTTTATCGGACTCTCGACTCTCTGCGGAATGAGCCACTTCACTTCAACTTGGCCTCTTGGCGGTTGGTAACGGCTCGAAACCCATCTCCCGTCATATAAGCCTCTACAAATAGATATATGCCACATCTCAGGTCTGAATTGTCATGGGCTCAGCTCGCACGCGGCGCAAGAACCTGCAGAAGCGTCGCAAGCGGCGGCTGTTTGCCACGCTGGCAGCGGAGATCCAGGCGAGTGTGAGTGCTCGTTGTGGCCGCCATGGAATCCTCTTCATGGTGGTGTGTTTTTCTCCGCTTGAAGCGTCGTGGATGGCGAGATATTCACTGGTGAATCCACCTCTAGGAAGAGGCCAATTGGACGCCGGAACGGGAGGAACTCGAGCTCATGCGCAACGAGGAGCAACGGCAGCGCACCCACGACAAATGGGAGAAGGCGGTGGCGGAATCTGTCGCCAGATTCGCTAAAAAGAAGAGAATTCTGGCTCAGAGGCAGCAACTCGTCCTCGCACTTCGACAGGTGAGCTAACTTAGAGATCTATCTTCAGTTTGAGACGGCGTAGGGCTGACTTGGTGGTGGGTACTATGAATGTATGTAAGTAGAAAATGCAACAAGGGGAAGCCAAGTGAAGCACTAGAGGACGCAATCGATCGAGCGTTGAACAGTCGATGCAGAACATGCAGTAACAATGAATGAGGAGCTACGGTCGTGACTTGTGCGTGGGTATGTGCTGTATATGTATGCGTGGAGGGGCAGCGTCTGTCACAAGAATTGCGAGCAGGTATTGTCATGGGGAAGTTGTATGCCGAGGTGATCCAAAATGGTCCTCCAAATGTGATATTACTGAAGAACTTGATCAAGTCGAGGGCGACGTTCTTGCTTACGTCACTCTCGCAACTACGGGACTGGCGTCCGCAATCATGCAAAACGCGGTACATGTATTGCCGATGCATCTGATTGGTCGGGGGTACCACAATAATCGAAAATGTTTGCTACTTCGAAGTGAAAAACTGATTAATGGACGGTCTGCCGATCAACGACGCGGTTGAAGAGAGTCGGGTAATTTGCCTCAATAGCGCAGTTATACTCCGTATACATTTTTCAAAGTAAATAGAGTAACAGAGTATTTTTTAGTCCGTGAAAATTAAAGGTATTATATCTAGTCTGTAAGGTTATTAGCTGTAATGGCTGCACTATTGAGGCAAATGACTGTAATCAATTACACACACACTCGAATGTTAAGACTCGCCGGAAGTTGGTCACTTTTCATTTGGAATTCCCCCAGCAAAAGCTGAAATCTGGTGGCAAATAAAAATTTCCACGGGAGACAAGTTCCTGTCATGAAAGTTCCGCTTTCGCACGATCAGTGCGAACCACTCGCTCCAGTAATCGGATATGAGAATGCCAAGACGTTACTGACCCAAGGACCGCTGGAGCTGCACGAACACATCGCTACTCGTATGAACAAGGCCTTTGGTGGTGATACCCTACCACAAATGGAGGTGCGATTCCGGAACGTCTCTGTTTCCGCAGACATTGTGGTCAATGACAAGACCGACGTCAAAACGGAGTTCCCGACACTTCCGAACGTGATGCTGAAGACAATTCGTGGCCTGGTTACCAAGAAACACACTGCGAGGAAGCAGATCCTGAAGAACGTGAGTGGCGTGTTCAAACCGGGCACCATGACGCTCGTGCTGGGCCAACCTGGATCGGGCAAGTCGTCGCTGATGAAGCTGCTGAGTGGGCGCTTCCCAGAAGAGAAGAATGTGTCGATCGAAGGAGCGGTGACGTACAACGGAACCCCGCTGCGGAGCTACGTAAGGTCTTGCCGCAGCTCGTGTCGTACGTGTCGCAGCGAGACGAGCACTACCCGTTGCTGACGGTGAAGGAGACGCTGGAGTTCGCGCACGCTTGTTGCGGAGGAGATCTGGTCAACTATTGGGAGAGTTGCCGTGTTCATGGCACCTCCTACGAGAATGCAGAGGCGTTGAAGGCGGTTCGAGCGATGTATCAGCACTATCCAGACCTCGTGGTCCAGCAGCTCGGCCTCGATAATTGCCAGAACACCGTCGTTGGAGATGCGATGCTACGTGGCGTCTCTGGGGGTGAGCGGAAGCGCGTCACGACGGGTGAAATGGAGTTCGGCAACGTGTACGTGAAGATGATGGACGAGATCAGCACTGGCTTGGACAGTGCAGCGACGTTCGACATTATCTCCATGCAGCGGAGCATTGCCAAGAAGTTCCACAAGACGGTGGTGATTTCACTGCTGCAGCCGTCGCCTGAGGTGTTCGCGCTTTTCGACAATGTATTGATGATGAACGACGGCCACATCGTGTACAATGGACCGCGTGAAGAAGTGTTGGGCTACTTCGAGAACCTCGGATTCCAGTGTCCTCCACACCGTGACGTCGCTGACTTTTTGATGGATCTTGGCACCAACAAGCAGCTCTAGTACGAACCCCGTGCAGATGGAATTCCTCGCACTCCGCGAGATTTTTATGCTGCCTTTGAGCACTCTCTCACGTACGGCCGGATGGTGAGCGATCTCGAGTGCTCCAATGCCATTCAGGCCAACAAGATCCGTCAGTCTGAATTCTACCAGAGCTTTTGGGCTAGCACAGCGTTGCTCGTGAAGCGCCAGATGATACTGATGAAGCGGGAGATATCAACTCTCATCGGTCGGCTGGCGATGAACACAGTCATGGCATTGCTGTACGGGTGTGTCTTCTACCAAGTTGACCCGACTGATCCTCAATTGACGATGGGGATCATCTTCGAAGTGTCGCTTTGCCTGTCGATGGCCCTGTTAGCCCAAGTACCCGGCATCATTGCTGCTCGGGAGGTGTTCTACAAGCAGCGTCGTGGCAACTTCTTTCGAACGGTGTCGTCTACTCTGCAAGCCAAATACCCCCGATCATAGTGGAGTCGACGGTATTCGGTGCCATTGTGTACTGGATGTGTGGCTTCGTGAGCTCGCTGTGGAGCTTTGTGCTGTTTGTGATGATCCTGTGTTTGATCAACATTTCGTCCGGGGCTTTCTTCTTCTTCTTGGCTTCTGCGGCTCCGAATATCAACGTGGTGAACCCGATTGCCAGTGTGGCTGTCGAGTTCTTCGTGCTCTTTGGTGGGTTTACGATGACGAAAGACCAGATCCCGGACTACCTTGTCTGGCTGTACTAGATCAATCCAATTGGGTGGGGTATTCGAGCGCTTGCTGTCAACCAGTACACCGAGTCGCGCTTCGATACGTGCGTGTACGATGGCGTCGACTATTGTGCCAAATACGGATGAAAATGGGCGAGTACGCGCTCAGCACCTACGAGGTTCCATCCGAGAGATACTGGCTCTGGTATGGCATGCTGTTCACAGTGGCATCGTACGTGTTCTTCATGTTTTGCTCCTTCCTAGCGCTCGAGTACCACCGATACGAAAGTCCGGAGCACGTCGCCCTCGACAAGGAAGAAGCAGCTCTCGACAGCAAAAGCAAAGTCGAAGCCACAAAGCACGCTCTTGCAGTGACCCCGCGAGGAGTAGAGACCGCTGTCTCGGTGGCGCCTGACGATGACAAGAAGTTCGTGCCAGTCACCGTGGCTTTCAGGGACTTGTGGTATACCGTGCCAGACCCAACCGACTCAAAGAAGTCGGTCGACCTGCTCAAAGGTATCAGCGGCTACGCACTTCCAGGGACGATCACGGCACTGATGGGATCCTCAGGAGCTGGCAAGACGACGCTCATGGATGTCATCGCCGGACGCAAGACGGGAGGCAAAGTTCAGGGACAGATTCTGTTGAACGGCCATCCTGCCACGAACTTGGCCATTCGTCGCTCAATGGGCTACTGCGAGCAGATGGATGTCCACTCGCAGTCGTCTACAATTCGCGAGGCGCTGACATTCAGCGCATTCTTACGCCAGGAGCGGATGTGTCCGACAGCAGCAAGTTTGACTCGGTTGACACCACTTTGGAATTGCTGGACCTGACTCCCATAGCCGACCAGATCATCCGCGGCAGCTCCGTGGAGCAGATGAAGCGGCTGACTATTGGCGTGGAGCTGGCGGCGCAACCGAGTGTTCTCTTCCTGGATGAGCCCACGAGCGGGTTGGATGCTCGGTCGGCTAAGTTGATCATGAACGGCGTTCGCAAAGTGGCCGACACAGGCCGCACCATCATTTGTACGATTCACCAACCTTCGGCCGAGGTGTTCCAAGTATTCGACACTATGCTTCTGTTGAAGCGCGGTGGGGAGGCAGTTTTTGCTGGCGAGCTGGGCGAGAACGCGCAGAAAATGATCGACTACTTCGAGGCGAATGACGGTGTGGAGAAGCTGGGGGACAAGTACAACCCAGCGTCGTGGATGCTGGATGTGATCGGTGCTGGTGTCGGCAACAACTCAAAGAGCACGGACTTTGTAGAGACCTTCAAGTCGAGCGCTCAGTTCAAGTATTTGCAGTCGAACTTGGACCGTGACGGTGTATCGAGGCCGTCGTCGTCGATCCCAGCTCTCGAGTACGGCGACAAACGCGCTGCGACGGAGTTGACCCAGATGAAGCTCGTGCTGCAGCGTTTCTGGAATTCATACTGGAGAACGGCGTCGTACAACTTGACTCGCTTTGGGGTTGCACTCGCCATGAGCCTTCTCACCGGGATCACGTACCTTTCCACCAACTACGGCACATGCGCCGGTATCAACTCTGGCATGGGGATGGTTTTCTCCGTTATGGGATTTCTGGGCATCACCTCGTTCAACGGGTTCGTTCCGATTGTAATTGAGGAGCGTGCCGTATTCTACCGGGAGCGTGCGGCCCAGACGTACAATGCTTTCTGGTACTTCTTCAGCTCAAGCGTGGTGGAGATCCCGTACACATTTGTGTTGGTATTGCTGGCTATGGCAGTCTTCTACCCCGTCGTGGGCTTCACCGGCGCTGAAGCTTTCTTCACGTTCTACCTCATCCTGACATTTTACATCTTGCTGCAAGAGTACCTCGCTGAGCTGGTAGTCTTCGTGTCCCCCAACACAGAGATAGCCGAGATTTTGGGCATGGTGGTGAACCTGATCACCTTCTTGTTCTCGGGTTTCAGTCCTCCTGCTTCGGCGCTACCTGCGGCAGTCAAATGGATCTACCACATCAACCCGCTGACGTACACGCTTGCTGCGCTGTCCACTGTAGTGTTCGGAGATTGTCCTGGAGGCGGCGACAGCAGCGCTATCGGATGCAAGCAAGTGGCGAATGTGCCATCGTCGCTGCCGGACGAAATCACCGTCAAGGAATACCTGGAAATCAACTTCGGCATGAAGCACAGCGAGATTTGGAGGAACTTCGGGATCTTGGTCGGCTTTGTCATCTTTGTCCGTATTTTGACGGTCCTAGCCATGCGGTTCCTGAACTTCCAGAAGAAGTAAGCGAGTCCATCGGGTTAGAAGATAATACATGTAGCTCTGCATAACCACTCACCCCGCTTGAATTCATGGTGTGCTTGCTGTTTGGGCTCAGAATCCGCTATATTGCTGTATAAGGTGGATATTTCGTCGCCCTCTGGATACGACTTCTACACGTTCATTTACACGAAACAGACTTCATGTGATAGTAATAGCAGGCTGCCTACCGCCGAGGAGCCGCTGGAATGTCCTCGTCGTCCTCGCTGTCGCTCGACAACTGATCGAAACTCTGCTGAATTTGACTGAGCGTGTGCTGGAATCCGGGGCGGTTCCCACCCAATCGCGACAACTGCTTCGTGTTGCCGAACTTTCCGTACAGCTTCCGCGCAGATAGCAGCATGTTTTCATCCTCGCTGTCGTCGTCATCCGACGTCGAAAGTCTGGCAGTGTCAGGGACTGTGTCCAGCACAGACGAACCAACAGACTGATAACGCAGCACTTGTACACCGTTGCTGCCAGTACTGCTCGCGCGATTACGATCATCATCAGCAGGTGGCGGCAGACGCGAGAGGTCATCGATGACACCGTCGTCATTGGGCTGCTCCTGGTGCGCATTGAAGGAGGCCGAGAAATTTAACTGGAAGTTGTCCAGGGTACCGTTGCTGTCAGTGCTCTGTCGTGGAGTGTCCGACACCGCAGGTTCCTCTTTTTGCTGTTGCTGCTGCAGTTCCTGGAGCTGCTCCGTCGTCCGGAATCGGTCGGGGACGTACGGAGGTGGCGCAGTGCTGTTGCTGTTACCATTGGCGCTGAAAACTTCCTCAGAACCAGCGACATCCAAAGCCGGCGCAACAGGGGACGATGCCGATGTGGCCGACAAGCGGCTGATTGCAACAGGTGATGCTGATGGCGATGCAGGCGGAGTCACTGCATCCAGCCCTATGCTGCAAACACTGCTTCTGCGACCGTCACTGCTAGGGAGAGACGAGAACGACACCCTGCTCGAGGCGCGCGAACGGCTTTCCGAGACGTCATCGCCGCTCGTCTGCGCGATGCCATCGTCCTCGTTGTCTGGCACCGCTACAGACATCGAAATGACAGGCAGGGGTACAGTGTTCTGCTCTTCGTCAACGTCTACCACGCTCGATCGAGGGAGTTCGCTGTCACGCTGGGCTTCTTCAAAGACAAGATCTTCGACAACACTATTCACAGGACACGAGATGAGACTGGAGCTGGTAACAGCAAAGCGGCCATCGGTACGCGTTGAAGAAGCAGCGCTTGAAAAGCTCTTCTCGGTTGGTGCCGGTTGGTCATCCAGGGCTACGTGGTCCGCAGAACTGTTGCGGGAGTTCCATGATTGCTGGTTGCCATCCATGCTCATAAGGTCGAGAGCAAAGGTGCCTTCTCTGTTGATGGTAGACTGCGAGGGCTTGGCCAAATCTACAGCCTTGCCGCTCTCTCCCTTCGGCGACGTAGGCATATGCTCATACGGAGGCGTCACTCCATTAGCATCTCCAGCAGTAAGGCTTGACATAGTCGACGGGGCCTCACTCGGTGTCGAGAGGAGAGTTGGCATACCGCTCTTCACTTGGGACGAGGAACTCCGCAAACTCGGTGCTCCTCCATCACAGCTTTGACGAATGAACAGTGACTGGTCGTGGAACTGGCGCATATCAGCATCAAGGTAGTTCATATCACAACCAGCGGTGTTGAGTAGGTCCGCTTCGGTCTCTAGGTGGCCGTAGCGCTCTTGGAACGAGTACTTCTTAACGCCAGGAGTACTGCCGTTGACAACACTCTCGTTAGTAACTTCAGATCCTCGCTGTTCGTGGCCAGTAATGACGTCATCCGACGTCAACACCAGATTCTGCTGATATTCATGGTCGATCAAGTCCTCCACTTTCGAGCGCTGTAGTTGATGTCCGTGGTCGATCAAGTCTTCCACCATCGAGCGCTGTAGTTGATGTTCATGGTCGATCAAGTCCTCCACCTTCGAGCGATATAGTTGATGTTCGTGGTCGATCAAGTCTTCCACCATCGAGCGCTGTAGTTGATGTTCATGGTCGATCAAGTCCTCCACCTTCGAGCGATGTAGTTGGTGTTCATGGTCAATGAGATCCTCCTCAGCCGCCTCTGACTCCTTAGGTGCAATAATCTCCAAATGTTCCTTGTCCCCAATTTCAGCTGGCGCTGCGTCCCCCGATAGCGAGCCTACCGTTGAGTTCGCAATGGATGGACGCTCTAGAACCTGTCGTGTTGCGGTGTGAGCAGATGGAGATGGGGGTGGCAATGCTGGTGTTCCTGCAAATTCTTGGGCCTTCGTCTCCTCTGCATTGTCGTCAATCGGTCTCCGAGGCGGGAGCATACTAGAGGTTGGTGCAATCTTGGCGCTGATTCGACGCTCCTCTTCATTATCTGACGCACCCATGGATGTCTCCGAGTCTTCATCGGTATCGTGGACATGAGCTGCTCCATTATTTGACGCAACGGAATTCAGGACTGACGTCGCCCCCTGGTGCTTGTCGGCCAAGTGCTTGTGCTGTTCAGCAATCGTCGGGACCGCGGGAAGATTCGTAGGATCATCGTACGTGTCGATGTCGATTGAGCTCGCAGAGGAATCAGAGCTTGTCGACTCACGACGCTGTTCGATTTCGCGTTCACGTCGACGTAAGAGCTCACGCTCGCGTCCATCGTCCCGAGGCGCTGCCGCAGGCTCTGGCGTCGGCCTAATGCCGGTGCTACTATTGAGCTCAATCGGAATAGCTGACGCAGACGTTGACAGAGCACTCATGTCCAGCGGAGGTGGCGCGTCAGGATCATCCAGCGACGATTCATACGGCCCAAAGTCGGGAGGAATGACCTGCAATGTGGCGCCATAAGCGCCGAAATCGCTCGGCGGCGCCGCGTACATCGAAGGCGCCGCGTCGAAGTCACGTTTGTCGCGACTCGCTTGCTGCAACGCAGACATGTAGGCATCAGGCATACGGTAGTCGATGCTTGAGCGCGACATGTAGTTTCCTTCCCGCTGAAGCTGCGCCAGTCGCTCCCTGCTGCTCAGTTCCTGTAGTCGACTGAAGTTACTCATGTTTCCACCCCCTGTGCCCAGTAACATGTCAGTGCTATTGCTGCGTGGAAGGCCGTTCTGCTGGCGCCGCGAGGAGGCCGGATGATTGGCAGGTCGGTCAAAAATGGAGGCAGGCGGCTGCACCGGTGGCGGTCCCGGCATTTGCAGCGTGTAGCGTCCTTCACCTCTAGCGATCGGGTCATCCAGCGACAGACTCTGACTCGGACGGAAGTCCGACGGACGCATACGCTGACTGGAACGGTGACTGTGAGAGCGTCCGTAGTCCTGCTGCTGCTGCTGCTGGAAGCGCCGCGAGCGCTCGAACACGTCTGAATCAGGCTCTCCGCGCGTACGATGCCGCGAGGTCGACGGGGGCATATCGGCGCCGAATCCAGGAAGCGGTGAGGTGCTGGACATGCGCCGCCGCGAGGGTTTCTCACGTCGCATGGACTGCAGGAAGATCTTGGGCGCTTCGTTCTCGCCGTCCCGACGTCCATGTTGTCCCAGGCGCGACGCGCGCCGCTCGTCATCATGGTACCCCAAGAAGCTCATGGCCATCGTGGACGAGTGAGGCGGCTCCACGAGCGCCGACGTCGGCTTGGGAGCGTTCGTAATCACCTGGAAGCAGTGCATACAAATCCGCAGCTTGCGCACCTCGTCCCCTCCATTTGTGGCGGCAAAGTTGCGGTTCTCAATGGGGAACTCCTTGCTGCACGCTGCACAGACGACCTCTCCGCACTTCCTGCAGTTGAGTTTCCTGAGCAGCAAGAGCGAGAACGAGTCCTGACACACCGCGCACCTGGCGCGGTACTTCCTGGGCACGAGCTCCAGGTCGCTCAAGTACCGCTGCTCGTTGAGCCTCTTGCTGCGCAGCATGTTGCGCACCTGAGCCACGAACAGCACGCGCGCGCGCAGCAGATTCATCGGCGTCTGCGCGCGGTCCTTGAGGTTGAGCTGCACGAGGTGGATGACGTCCACGTGGCCCGGCCGCTCCTCGCTCTCCACTACCACGAGGCCCGAGTGGTACAGACTGCCGCGCACGAGCCCGAAGTCCCTCTTGAGGTCGTCGCAGCCCG